>LQRL01095048.1:0-18525 GCA_001703475.1 Hydroides elegans | reverse complement strand
AATATATTTTTTTGTAATTCTTAAATTTAAAATTCTATCAATCGTAAATTACGCATCGCGCATATGGAGTAGGCTACCAGTATCATTACGCAGTATTTGTTTCTAAAAAGGCGCTCAAAACATATATGTTTCAATGCTAATCATTCTTATATAGTAATTCTTTTATTTTTATGTATGTCATCATCTAATGTTTCTAGTAATTTTTTAGTATTATTTTGTTTTATCTTGTATATTTATGCATCAATTATATATCGTGTCTTGGTAAAGCGCTTAGAGCTGTTTCAGATAAAGCGCTGTATAAATGTTTCAAATAATAATTATAATTATATTTCAATATTATGTTGTATCATATATGCTTTTTTTGAATATATTTTATTTTATTTTATAGGGCTGATAACATGATCACATCAAAAGACAATAGGATATCGCCTTATCAACACGTATTTTGTAGTTGTTTGTCCGGGTGCATATCCAAAACATTGACATGCCCTTTGGATGTGATTAAAGTAAGGTATCAAATTGGGGCGATCGAAACATGCCGATCTTTCTCCCATATGATTACAAAAGTGAAAACCGAAGAAGGACTCAGAGCTTTTTGGAAAGGAAACGCGATTGCTTGTCTGCGAATAACGCCATTTTCCATTCTACAAATTATCATTTTCCATCGATTGCGATTGCGATTATCGGATTCTACGGGAAGGTTAACCCCACAGACAGCGTTCGTTTCCGGGGCATCCGCAGGATTTTTATCAACAGTTGCATTGTATCCATTGGATGTTGCTAAGACAAGATTTATAGTTCAGAAAGGAAAACCCATATACAACTCTCTTTTAGGCTGTATACATAGCATATCAAAGCGAGAAGGACTGCTTACCTTATATCGTGGAGTTTCTACAGTTTTACCAGGTAATTATCTGCTATCGTTTTCGTTTACTAAAACGGAGCAGGTTATGATTTTGGTCCGTTTTAGCTCCCAACCGGGGCCTAGGGGCCCGGAGGGGGCTATTAAATGAGTTCATTTTTTGGCTTCGTCAAGGTCTAGCACAAAAACGGTAGCATGTAGCCATAAACATCAGTGGGATGAAATGTGTAAAAATCAAGGTAGATGCGGGAACTTTTCATTTTTGAAAATTATGAGTGATAAGTTTGGAATTGTGTTTTAAAGATGAAAACTATTTTGGAAATATATGACGCGCATAATTATGACGCAACTTATTTTATTCATTCTTTGCTTTAAACGAATATGTGAAGTATACTCGATTAACTTTACCTTTAAGAATTACAAATTACTGCCTATATTCATTAATGGTCTAAAACGGACCATTAGATATTAAGAAAAGTAAAAGTAAGAGGAGGGATTAAGAAGGAACGAAAATGTAAAATAGAGAGATAATACGTCGAAACAACAGCGGGGATGCGGATGAGGGGAGGTGGTAAATAGAAACTGACGGGCGGGAGGTTGGGGGCTCGTCCTTCTTCGATGGCTTGCTTAAAATAATGAGGCATTTCTAGCGCCATTTTAAGCAGTTGTGATTGCATAACAAAAGCCCTAGAAATATCAGCTACTTTTATGCGCTATGTATTCATATGCAATTTTGCAAAAATATGGCGTTTTATAACTCAGCATAACTCAGGCGTTTTTTAAGATAAAAGAATTATAAAATTACTATCGGTTGGCTCAGTCCTTTTAGTTTTTCATCATATAAGTTTTATAGAATAAATATATATTAAAGCCGCTAAAATATTAATTCAACTAACCCATCTAAAAAGATGCCTCTCCTTTGATACCTCTTTAATCTCACTAAGACGCGCGCTATGGTCATCGAAATGCTCGCGGGACATTTCAAGCAAGTTGCGTCACACTGCTGTGTTTGTGCATGTTGGGATGCATTTTACAGTTAGTGATGACATAATCAGGATGTTAGCCTGCCGCTCTGACCAAATAGTTGTACTGAAAGTTGTGGCGGCAAAATAAGAAGCACCCTAACCCTCCTCTCTCATAAATGCTTTCACGCCAGGAAATCTGGATTTCTATATGGGTTCCTAACATCGAAAAAGAAATTGAACGTTTTTCAAATAGTGGATCGTGGGCTCTCCTGTAAAAGCCCTTACCTAACATGCTCGAGTATTGAAAGATTTTAGCCATTTGTGACGCGCATGACTTTGTTTTAGAGGCTATAAACAAACTCAAAAATTATATCATAATATAACATATATCATGAAGTTATTTTTTGGCTGGTTAAAATAACAAAATGTTCCTTAGGTTGTCAATTAACGTTGAAAAATAAAATCTGGAATGTCACGGAAAGTCATGTTTTGTACGTCCCTTTGAAGCTTTTATTTCGGTGCCGATTTCATATTGGCTAAAACGACACGTGTCAATCAAACAACAAACAATAGAGTTGGGAGGCGGGACATTGTCGCTCAATGTGACGTATGTATTTATTTCGTCAAAGGGCAAATGCAGCGTAGGGAAAGCTCTCCTGATGTTTGTTGGTATGGGATAAAATACAAGGTCAGCTCATTCTTTAAAATATTGTACAGTTCCGAGGAGCAGCCGAGGTACCGGTACAAGAATGTAGTTAACCGAGAACTTTAGCCGATATTTTAGTTTACTGTCCAGTCTTTAACAAATACAGAGGGATTGTAAACTTATTAGAATAATCGCAAGCAAGAAATAAAGTGATGAAAACTATATTGGATAAACTATCTATTGCAAAAACAATGAGCAGATATATCTGCTATATCACTCGATTTCATTTCAAAGAGCAGATTCATATGCTCTATGATTATAATATCCTTGTTATACATGCTTTAGTTATTATCTGATTTCTTTTCGTTTACGAAACATATCAGATTATATTTTCGTTCGATTTTGGACAACAAACTTTTGTGTACATCATAACTTACTCTTTAAAACCACTAAACGTGATTAAAATGGTACACAAGTATTATTTACGGTGTATAGTTTATAATTGTCTGGAGTTTGATATGATATGTAACACAGTTTGTGAAATATTTGATGTTTACAAAATCCTATGGAGTAAAAATGAGTGGTTCTATTGTCATTTCTGCAAACACTGAAAATCGTCAGCTGTCAATCACCCACACTGAACCATAGAGTAGCTGCCACTTGCTCATAGAAAGTGGGTGGGGCTTACAGCAAGCAAAAGCTGCTATTAATCAATATGCATGTAAGGTAATAATTCACTAACAAGAGGCTTGTTGCAGTGGCTATTTTTAAAACTAGAAATGTGCTGCAATAATAATGCTCAATTCGAGCCCTGTTGTTTATCATCCTAACAAAGAGAAATATTGAGTATCAATGCAACAAGATCGATAACAAAAGGCCTTTTTGAAAATGGGAAAATAGAGAAAACAATCACTTGTGTTAATATTTTGGATTGAATGGCATATTCTTACAAATGCAAAACTATTCACTATCTAATCTAACATAATGCAATAATTGCATTGAATCCCAAGCTTAAAATAAAGCTTTTAAGGAATATCTTATTATCAAAATAAAAGAAATCAGATGTATGCTCTAGGAGCATATCTATTCTTGTTCTTTTTTTAATTCGTTTTAGTTACTAAATCTGGAATATTATGCTCCCATTACCCTCAAAACAAGCCCTCGTAGAGGGCTAAGCCCATAACCTCCCACCTTTGCGTTCCATTCACGTTCCTACCCCATTTTAACCAAAATTCCCCCTTGTGTTGCAATATCTATATAATTCTGTTAATCAGTTGCTTTTTTACTTCATTGTCATTTTCCGTTTTTTATTAAATATATAATCATTAATTTAAGGGTGAATATTAATATTAAGGGTGAATATATTAAGTGTGAATATTAATTTTAAATTGACTTAATTTAATGAATTATTATGTGGCACGGGATTATTTAAACTGTAATAACATTTTTCTCAATAATTCTATTCTTTTCAAAATTTATCAATATGAAACAACTAAGAATTTGTCATATGTTGCAAAAAACTAAAATCCAGATATATGAGTTTAAATTGGTGTATATTTGGGAGCAGTTTGAGAAACTTAGAAAATGTTGCCGATTCTTAAATTGTTTAAATCTTTGTAAATTAAACACTAGGTGGCCCCCCTCGGTTCCCTGTCAATAATTCAGAGAGACATACATGTCTTGTTTGACACTTAAAGGGGTGCGTGCAATATAATAAGATTCATACTCAATATTATATTTCGACAAAGCGTTGCAGACCATCTAAAAATGAAAACAATCTTCAAAAGTAGAACCTCTAATATGGATGATAAACACCCATAGTTAAAATTTGACAAAAGTCATTTTTGACCCTGCTTTACTAAAAACGTCGACTGCAAACATTACCTTTTTACCATCTTCTCTTTTTGATTTTAAGGCTATACAGACAAGAAAAGCCCTGAAAATCATATGAAATTCATGTGCTCCGGTTGTTTAAGAGAAATGGGAAGCTTTTTGTGAGATATCCTACCACAAGGGCCTAGCCGCACAGAGAGATTTCTTAGCGTGTTTTAACATCAAACCCTAAAAACCGTCATGTTCAATGCATTCCTGATGGGAACTCAAAAACCTTCAAGCAATGAGCGTTTTTGATTAACCTATAAGTAATTTATTGAAAAAAAAACATTGTTAAGATAAAACAAGCTCGAAGAAGCTTTTCGTGTGATCAGGCCCTTAACGTTTTTTTCCTCTCAAGGAATGTATAATCCAAGATATGAATAAAAGAAAACGGGAACGTCCCCATCCGCCCCAATGAATCTGGCTGCCTTAGATCTAAGAATATAGCGAACATATCCAAACCTTAATTAGATCTATCTATCTTTAATGATAGCCTAGACCCAGTTTCAAATCAATGTTTGATAGGAATCATTTGTTTGTCATATGTGTTTCTTTTAAGCGCGCGGTCTTTACTCCCACCCTCAAACAATCAAAACATGTGAGATAGAACATGTGAGGGGAGGAACAACGATTTCATATTAAAACTTAAAACAAAATTGGAATTCTAAGTCCAGAGGCACTTCTTTTGAAATTTAGAGCTTGTACCCATTGGCAGTATTTGAACTACACCAAAAAATATATGTTTCGCAACTTTTAATCTGCATATATTTATTATAAAATAATGCTATTTTGTTATATGCTTTCTTTTTGAAATGCAGTTTAATCGTGTTTTTTTAGCCGTGCCACATTATAGATATCATTTTATTGGTGTTATCAACTGAAATTGACACATATGAAAATAGCATTTTACAGTAAACCCAATGGTGACGCAATAAATTGATTGTCATGCAGCTTCAACAATGGATAATGCTTCACAATCATACTGTTTCCATTTATTGTCGCTAAACATAATTGTTGCATATTAATTGTTTGTGTCATATTTTCCCCAAAAAGTTGCAGATTTTGCACTTCAAAACCCAATTCCAGACTTGTCATTCATTGAATAAAAAATAAGAAAAATTGGGCATCTACCTTATAACATTTTAACACATTCCTTCAGGAAGATGGTCACAGCTATATATTACCGTTTTTGTGCTGGGGCTTGACGAAAGAACATTTCGTCAACTTTTGGGGTTTAAAACTCCACCCGTTTTGGCCTTAGACCACCATTGATTTACTTATATAGTTCTTTATAACATATTTTGTCAAAACATTTCCACAACAAATTCCGACAAACCAACCATGTGTCGCTGCAAAGAACCATCCTACACTATTGAAATAGGGAAAAAATAATATAGGCTGACCGTCTTGTTTTCGAAAAAAAAACGGGATATGTAACAGTGCTCTCTGATTTCTGGGATTTCTGGACCTTACCTTTTTGCTTGCACCAAAACAGACACATAATTCCTACGCCATTTTAAAACCAAAATATGCATTTATAAATAAATAAATATGTAATAAATCACCATTATCTACTCTACCCGTTAGCGAAAATTCAAGCCGAAAAAGGTATGTTTTGCAGAAATATAGCACATGAATCATAAAACTTCGTTTGCGAATTATTACGGGTCATGGTCAACCAGTGTTATAAGTTTCAAAGTAAAATAAATATATTCATCACAGGGACATCCCGAAAAATAGATGATAAAATTAGTTATTCCTTCCTTGAAGACTTGACTTGAAGAACCAAAACAAGTAAATGATGGTATCGATGTGAACTTTGGCTTAAAATGTCATATATTTGAAACAAATTTCCACGATAACGCCGAACAATATCAAACAAAAACTGCGTCCATCTTAACAAGTAGCTATATTTTTTTAGCAATATAAACATGGTATATATAAAGGTGGTGATAGGAAATGCTCTGTTGGTCATTTGTCATCACGTTTTCTTCATTTCCACACTGTTATAATAACTGTAAACTATTTTCAAGAATATGACAATTTTCAAAATACATTTGTAAATCGTAGATTTTGACTGATGACGTTAAATCACAATTCGGGAGCGAAATTTTAATGTCTTTAAATATATGTTAGACATGTAAATAAATCCTACATACATACCCCTCTCATTCGTCCCAAGGAATATCTAATGGTTAATACATTCATAATACATTTAAACGTTAATGATTTCAAATAAAATATTATTCGTTCTATTCCTATCATAAAATCATATGTTCTCCTCCATTGCCATGACTTGAAAGTGCTATACATCTTGAAATTGGATATCTCGTGCTAAATTCACGCACAGATACTGGTGTTTTACATTTTCTGACCTGTGACTGTATTCAAGTCCAACTTTCATTGCTCTAATATATTTGCCATTTTGTGTATATTTATCAAGATACATATTTCGTAAGTACTGTCCCCTTTCAAACATAAAACCCATATAGCTAAGGTTAAATATAGAAGATTTTACGCATTGTTTTGCTTGGCTGTATATGAAAGCTTTATTTTGGACATCATTTCACGGTGTAAGTTAATGACATTGGAAATTTGGATTTCACTTCTACAGATAAGGCACAATGAGTCGGATTGTGTTATTTAATCTGGGCATGCTGCATCTTCGTTTGGTGCTTTGTTACAATATATGCATAGGCTACACATATGTAATGGTAGTAATTTTAGCGATTAACCAAACCTGGATAATACGTTTTATGATACCAAATTCTAAAACTATGCTCACTCAAAAAAAAAAAAGAAAGTATACATGACTTAAAAGGGTCATATTTCTGGTTCTACATAGTTTATCATCATGGAATTTGAGATGTATAGAATTTTAAGAATTAATAAGAGCCTGTTGATTTTACAAATCGATTCAAAGTAAGACAGGAACGAAAAAGCACATTAGCTGTTATTGATGTCGAGAAACCCCGTGCTAAAACTATACAGAAACTATTCAAATGGTTTATATCGAGTATGGCCACCATCTTAAGCCTTCATTTTATGAATACGTCATGGCACCGTCATAGGCCATATGTTGATGAGTGCCTGAGAGAAGACGAACCCCTCTTTGATAAGAGCCTATCTATGTTCGGCGTGGTTGTGAGGGCAAGTTGTCGGGTTGGTATGCGACGATTTAAATGGTCTAAGAAGTGCTCTATCTGATTATAAACCGCAGAATACGTCGGTCAGGGCAGCGTATCGATGTTGTTATCCTTAAGCATACACACACATCCACGACATGAAGGCGTGCATTCTAACTCATGGATATGACGCTACATATACGGGGCAACTTTGGGGTTGGGTAAATGCTATTGATCAAGCGATCGGAAGCAAATTTCTCATCGATAACCGCGAGTTGGGATCGCATGCTATACTATATCGAACCCCAGATATTTTTTCGATACACTCGCCGATAATTGTTTGCCAGTGCCCAAGAAAAAGTGTTGACGCCAGTCGGGATGAAAGATTAAGAAGCGAGACTGGTCGCTTAACACTATGCGTGACCAAATGCGTCGTCTCTTATCACCACATCGATGCGCGTTGTCTTAATCAAAGGAGTGTGATATCAAAGACGGTTATAGATTCGCCCTATAGACAAACGATGAAATCGAATTCCGTGTTCGCCGGTGCTATTGTTGACTGTTTGGCAAAATATTCCCTTGGTCCCTTGCGTCTCAATGACAGTCAATGTCACTGTGTAAAATCACTCGGAGGTGCTGTACGAAAATTCTTTAATGTTGACGCACGGTCGTAATGCTCGAATGGCTACAATTCAGTTTCCAATATTGTCCCTTGGTGTTGAAATCGCGTTTCAAGAAATCACAGCGCCAGTGTACTAAAATTGTCCAGCGACTTCTTTAATTAAATCACCCGCACCCAGCATATAGATAGCTCATTCTCGTTCTTCCTAAGAGTGGTGTGAAATGATTATATTTGGTTTTACAGAAAAAAGTCAATTGAGCAAATGCTTGACTTTTGTTTAGGAAGACAGCCATGTGAAAAACAATATATGTTCGAGTGACAAACATGGTTTCACACCTTAATTTTTTACACCTCAGAAAAAAAATCAAGTGGTAATTAAACTGTTTCTACAAGTTGTTACAAATTAGTAGCACTATCGATTCTAAAAATTTGAGCACCATGGTTGACCGTAAAAAGAAATTATTTAGAAATATTTGTATACTATCTGTTTTGGCTCAGTATATTTTCGCGCATATATTATACGGTCAATATTGTTAATCTGGTCTTTCATTATTTTCAGGATCGCTTCTTTTCACTGGAATGGCGTACGCATCTTATGAGGTGTTAGATAATTTATTTCAACAAGATGAAGTATCAACTCCACAATATCTCATCAGTGCTTGCATTGTTTCAAGTCTTGCACAATTGGTTACTTTTCCTCTTGATACAATACGTAAGAAAATGCAGGTTAGCAAGTCACATTTTATTACTTTAAACTCATTTGATTTTAAAATATACATATTTTGAATTATGATATGAGGAGTACCTTTTCACTTTGTACAGTCTTATATTGGATATACAAATCATGATAATATGATTATGTCTTTAAATTCTTACTTTTATTTTTCTCTGTCAGATGACATAACTGTCTCAAATCTTCCCTTTCTTTTATTTTACCCAAAATCTCAGTTATAGTTTTATTCAAAATGTGTTTGGGGGTAAAGCTTAATTGGTTAAATAAAAATTCGATTTGTAAAATTTGATCAAATAGATTTAATAAAAATATTTAGTATAGTAAGCCTTACTTGCGAGACTCCACTTTGATATGTTATGCTTAATTCCGGGAGATGTAAAGGTAATCCAAGATTGTTCACGCGTAATCTATAGCGATAACACCATATGTCAGGGTCAAAACATCGGGAAGTATTTATTTTTTGTTGTGTTTCAGTTGATTCATTGCTCCTCATGTTATTGGTGTCAAGAAACCGCTCAGAATTACCCATCTAATAATGTCCCCTGTTGTGGAACTGTTTAGATCCGAATAAAACGCCATAAGCCACAAATCACAGCGTTATTATATCCATAATCCATTTAATTAATAAAAACTTTTACTATATCCGAATTTAACTTGAATACCGTCTTGGATCACACAGATCCCTTGATCTTTTTATCATATCTTTTACTATCTTAAGTTTATAATTTTAATCATCTCCGAGTTACTGAACCCCCCTTGGGTTGGACCTATCTACAATAACGTTGGAGTCCTATTTATACTATGTGACACTTCCGTCTAGAGCGTTTTATAACATTCTAGATTCTAGAAGATTCTACAGACGTCTACTGCCTTCACGAAATCAAATTATATTTACAAATACCCTTTTTATGTAAATTTAACACGCAAGGTCCAGAAAGTACATACACATTAGAAGAATATCAATGACTCATAACTTAGAATATAATCATAAAACGTTATAAAATGCATATAGAAAACCTATTTCCTGACAATTGTAATTAAATATACTTGAACAGTTGTTGCCATTGATTTTCCTCTGAATAACAATATATTAAAACTGTTAATGGATACTACATAATATTATCTGGTATGCATTTACTGATTACTGATTCAATTGATTCGTGTTTTCTCCTTAGATGTATAAGTAACATAAATAAAAGCATGCTTTTAAAGGTCATGTTACCATTCTCCTTCCTCGATTATTTTTTTCAGCTTGTGTTATTATATTTAACATCACTAAAATCTAAAGGCTTATCATATGGTTTCTATATAAATATAATATTGTTTTCTTATTCGTCGAAATATCTGTGATAGATCTTGTTGTCCATAGATTGTGTGCGATTAATGCAAGGTTACAGAACTCTTCCATCTATGCAGGTTTACGGAAAAGGCAAAAGTCCGATCAAAATGAGATTAGATGTGAAAAGCAAAACAGTTTCAAATACATTTCTACATACAACTTCAAAATATGGATTACAAGGTTTATGGCGTGGATCATTGATAAATATAGCAAAGGTATAATAAGGTATCATAAGATGTGCTTAGAATAAATACATAATATCGTATAATGAATGTGTTTATCATGTTAGTCTTTAATACCGAATTTTATTGAGAAAAATGTATATTTTTATTTAAAACTGCACCTGAAAGTGAATAAAAATACTTCTTACTGCAGCAATAAACGATGAAAAATGTTCTCAGACATTTAAAAAGTGGTTTCTTTGGTCAGTTTATGGATAATTCAAGAACATTTCTTATGAAACTATGAGCAGAACAACTTTTAGTTAAAACGTGTTGCTGAAATATTAGAATTCGAAATTATATACACAATCATTTATGCGGTTTTTCTTTTTTAGATTCAGAACAGAATCAAATTCACAAATACAAGAGTAGTTTATGAAAAAAATACATATTTTCACATTTCAGATAATACCAAGCACATTGATTGCCTTTATTGTGTATGAGATCTTAAAGGACCGATGCATAGCTGTGAATGGTTATACAGATGTTTCAGTGCGCAGCAATCAATCTTCTCTGGATCATAGTTTACAGGTAGATGAAATAGAAGACTTTCTAGAGGAAATAACGATGATGGAAGAAATTTCATTGGCTGATGAAATGCAGTATCAAGAAGAAAGCTCGTATTTACATAATTAATTGTCATATTTTTATGATGTATTGTTGCAATTGTAAATTTGTTAATAAAATATTAAATCATTGTGAATATTGTTTTGATTAAGTTCAATACGTAGACATCAGTTTAGTCCTGAGTCAGTGTAGCTATTAAATAGTTAATGACAGCATATCTTAAAGCATGCTTCGTGTATTTATAATCGTGCAGTTCCAAAACACATTCTACAATTTTCCGCGATCAAATAACACATCTAAACATCTTATGTGTGACTGAATTTTTATATATGCATATTATCTATTTTTTAATGATCGTTAGGTTAGTCGTTTCATTTCATACCTATCTGATATACAAGGTAGGCTTCGACGTAACCTGAAGTTCCTCTCTTAAGGTATAAACTCCACAGCATACATCGCGATTGTAAGGTCTATCCTTGAATATCGCTCTATAATGTGGGACCTGAACCTACAACGGGATATACAGTGTATAGGGAATATCAAAAAGCGTGCCGCTTGCTTTATAGAAAGTGATAATATAAACCACTCTCAAGGCTTCATGGCCACGAAGCTCAAAGAGATAGGCATACCAGAGTAGAAGAAAAAGCACATCTACAATAGAATATCATTCTTCAAGAAAAGTTGCAATTGGGCTGATGCATGTTATACAAACGGATGCATATCTGAAGCTAATAGAAAACAAATGTATGATCAAACAAAATAACATAATTATATACAATCTAATGAAGTTATGTGACTTTCTGGCACAGACCAGAGAGTTACGCGGTCCTTTTACACGCCTTCATATACTCTTGACCTATGTTTTAAATGAATATGGTATCTAATAAAAAAATAAGGAATATGAGAAAATATTCCACTGCTTTATATCATTAAATTGGAACCCGGTGTTTCAATCATCGGACCCCGATACAGCATGGACACAGTTTAGAGAAATATTCACAAAGATTTTAGACAGAATAGTACCTGTTAAATGCATTCGTATCAAGCAAAAACCAGAACAATGGATGACCCTGAAAATTCTTGTTAAAATACATGCTCTTGAAAGCTTATACGTAAACTATACTACAAACTATAACCTCAACAAATCTAACAAATTGTATACCATCAGTATTGCCGTCTTTGTAATGAAATACAAAGGGATGTCAAAAAAGCAAAAGCTAATCACTTGGAATCTCAACTGACTAGTAATGCAAAAGATCCAAGAAAACTCAAGCAAAATCTAAAATCACTAGGCTATAACAACAAATTTTCCACTAAATATAACATAGTGCTTAGCATAGCTAACAAAATATGTTTCAATGCGGTAGACATATGCAACCACATCAACAACTTTTTCATTAACATAGCTGTCAACTTAGTTAATGCTTTACCGTCTAGAAAACATATTCTACGGATTATGAACTGTTAAAACGCTTCTATAAAGATCACGGTATCACTCCTGGGAATTCATTCAAAAAGAACTACACAATCTAGATTCCAATAAAAACCACGGGGTTTGACAATATATGACCACAATTTCTAAAAGAAGGCTCTGGCAGTGTCTCATATAATGAACTTTTCTTTATCCTCAGGCATAGTCCCAGATGAAGTTAAAGAAGCTCAAGTATCGCCTTTGTACAAAAAATGACAAACTTGAAGTCGGTAACTATCGACCTATCAGTGTATTAAATATAGTTTCTAAAATCTTAGAAAAACGTGTCCACTCTCAGCTTCTAAAATATCTAACAAACAATAATTTCATCTAAAAATGTCAATCAGGCTTTCGACCCAACCATTCCACGGATACATCCCTTATGTCTCTTACTGATACCATTACAACTGAATATCTTAAGGTAACAAAGTGTTAAATACCTGGGAGTTCTGGTTGACCAAGCACTTTCCGGGGAATCAATGTTTTCCTATGTTATCGCAAAAGTCAATAATAAACTAAATTGTTCTACCGTTACAAAAACTGTTTGGATCAAAATCTACGCAACAACTTTGTACTGCATTAATTCTATGTCACCTGGACTATTGTAGTACTTCCTGGTTCTCAAATTTAACGTCCTTACGTAAACAGAAACTACAAGTTTCACTCAACAAGGTGTCAAGATTTATACTTGAACTCTCCCCACGAATGCATATTGGTCAATCGGAACACAACCAAGTTGGTCTTCTTAATATTTACGACCGAGTCTGGTTTCTACGTTTGAACTATGTCTGGCTCCAACTTATTTTTATGATCATTTCAATACTGTAAATCACTCAATGCAAACGCGAGCATGCAAGTTTGATTTTTATTTGTGCCATGTGTTCAGGGTATCGGGTCAAATACATTCTATTACAATAGTATTAAAAACTGGAACTAGCTTCCCGAAAATATTAAGTGTATTAAGAGTTTTTCTAAATTCAAACAAAAACAAAGGAATTTCTAGTTAAAAGAGCAGAAGCATTAGAAAACAGTGGGTTTTGTTCACATTAATGTAAATAGTGATTCATGTTTCATGTCTTAAGTGTTATATAATTGTCAAATGTATCAAATGTCAACATTAAAAATGAATAAAGTATAGGTATCTAAGCGCAACAGCGGTTGTAAAACATAAGGACCCCATCGGAAACAAGCTATCCAGCTTTCATGGGTCATCCTTAGCTACTTTTTAGCAACCATTCATGTGTTAGGATCATCTTTATTATATTATTATATTATCATATTATTATTTATTTTCGTTTACGAAAAAAAAAATCAGATTATATTTTTGTTCGATTTTAGAAAGCACTCTTTTGTGCATTCCATAACTTACTCTTCAAAACCACTAAACATGTTTAAAATAGTATAAACGTGTCATTTGCGGTGTAAATTTTTTTATTGTTAGGATTTTGATATGAAAGGTAGCATAGCTCTTGAAATATTTGATGTTTATTTAATCCTTTTGGGTTCAAAATGTGCCGTTCATATTGATATTTCTGCAAACACTGTGTGCATAGCTGCTGTCAATCACTCACACTGACCCCGTGGCCCCAAAGAGTAGCGGCCACAAATTGGTGGAAAGTAGGACGGGCTAACAGCAAGCTCAAGCAGCTATTAGTCAATGATGCAAGTTGTATTATTATTTACTGACGTGAGACGTGTTTTTGTGGCTATTTTTAGAAAATAAATGTGCTTCAATAATTGCTCAATTTGAGTCCTGCTGTTTATAAACCTATAAAATAAAAACATTGTGTATCATTGCTCGAATTTCGTTAACAAAGCGCCTTTCTGAAAATGGGAAAATAGAGAAGAGAAAACAAACATTTGTGTTTGAACTGTGGATAAACTCTGATATATTCTTGCAATTGAACCCTAACTTTCTAATCGAACAAAATGCAATAATTGCATTAAATGTAACATTTTGAATAAAGCATTTTAAGAATACCCTTATGATCAAAAGAAAATAAATCAGATTATGCTCTGCGAGCATATCTATTCCTGATTTCAATGTTTAACTCTGTACAATGTTCTGTATCTGTATCAGGCGTTTATGGCGCCTTTATCTTGGCCCAAAACATCAAACTTGATGACTGAATGGGTTGCTAAAGGGTTGATTATTTAGACTTCCGGTGCGACTGTACAATAGTGCAAAACGACTATATACAAATTTACATTTTCAGCTTTGTTTTCAGTTTATGGGAGATACATGGCCGCAGGAACGCCATTTAGAGCCTGCTTGAAGGCCAACAGATTTGTTGCCTCAACAACGCTAGCTGGTAGTTTGTTCCATTCTCGTATGGTTCTGGGGAAGAAAGAGTATTGGTAGAATTGTGTACGAGTGAATATTTGTTGGTATTTGTATAGATTGCTTGCACGTGTTGTGCTGTATGCGGGGACTAGGTAGTAGGAGGGAATAGCAACCAAGTGGTGAGTAATCTTAAACATAAGAATGAGTCTCGATTTTGCTCTGCGCTCCTCAAGAGACTCCCAGCCAAGCTCTTGCAACATATTACTTACACTACTTGTGTTCTGGTAACGATTGCATACATATCTAGCTGCTCTACGCTGTACTCGCTCAAGTTTTCCTTTAAGGTCAGCTGTATAAGGATCCCAGATACTACTGCAATATGACATAGACGGACGAACAAGAGCCTAGTATTCTAATTCACGAGAGGCTAGAGATGACGTTTGTATGTTTCGTTTAATGAAGCCCAAAGTACAGTTGGCTTTGTTAGCAATGGCATTTATATGATTATTCCATTGCATGCCTGATTGGATTTTAACACCTAGATACTTAGTGGATGGCGCAACGTTAAAAGTATGACCTTAATGGGAATAGGGGAAACTATTTGGGGATTTTCGTCTTGTGACCCTGAGAAATTCACACTTATCAGGATTAAATTCCATCCCCCATCTCCGTTCCCACCCAACCATTTCGTCCAAATCCTTTTGAAGCCGTGCACAGTCCTCGTTGGAAGCGACCACACGATAAGCAATGGTGTCATCAGCAAACAATCTTACGGTGGATCTAATAGAGTCTGGGAGATCGTTAATGAAAACGAGAAACAAGATCGGGCCTATTACTCTGGGGAACACCTTAGATGACGGGTGAGGAAGGGGATTCTTCTCCATCTAGAACCGAGCCGTTATGCCGTCTGGCCCACTTGCTGTTTGGGATCAAGATTGTTTAACAGCTTTTCGACACCGTTTACTGAGATAGAAATATCGTCTTTGGATCTAAATGGGCGAGGACCTTTATCAGGTATAGGAACATGTATGTCCTTAGTGAAGACAGAGCAGTACTGGTTATATAGAATTGTTGCTTTGTCTTTTGCAGAAGTAGCAAGAAAGCCATTATTGTAGAGAGGGGCAACACCACACGAGTTGTTTATTCTATTTGCATATGATTTTGTCAATAGGGCTGAATTATCAATGAATGAATAAATAAATAATTAATAATATTTTACAATTAAACATCTTTATATACACTTGATACGCTAAGTAGCTCGCTGACACAGGCAAGAGAGTTACGCGGTCCATCTGCACGCCTTTTTAACAGCTTGACCTATTTTTATTATTTGAATGTGTTATTTAATTGTATATTTAACATTTAACAGCATCACATATAATTAGATATATTAAGTTACTCGCTGAGCGAGGCAAGATAGTCGTGCGGTCCGTTTGCACGCCATCTTAACTTCTTGATTATCAATATTGATGGATCTCATGACCTAACTGGAAGGTTATGAGTTATGAGGCCAGGATGGGCTCATGGAGAATATGATTGTGTGAAACCTTAAAGGTGTGGCTCTTATCAAAAACAGTTTTATAATTGCCCAAACATTCCATTTTCGCTTAACCTCTCGAATATTTGAAGCACTAACCAGAACATTCTATGATAACAGTGGGAACCAGTCTTCCAAATAAAAACACAAATTGAGCGTTCCCTGTCATTTCAATTGCAACTGTATACATTTTACCCATAACAACCTGTCAAAACAGAACGAGAACACCTTTTTAGTTTCCGTTAATTCATAGGTAAATCCTTGTTTTATTTATCCTGTTTCAATAAATATTTTAACTAACATGTTGAATAACAATTCTAGATAACAAATTCAACTAAAGTACGCGGAATATGTATGAAATTCTAGTCTCATTCCAGTGTGTTTTTTAGTCATTGCTGAATTTTAAAAAATCGTGTACAGACTGGAACTTCTAAATTCAGGACGGCAATCACATTATTTTATGTTCTTAAGTTAGGTTTTGATTAGTTATGCATCGTATTTTTTTGGCCGAATTCTTGCGGACCTTTATCCTCAACTTCAAGATTGACCAATCACAAGCTATTTACTATTTACAAGGTAGCTTTCAATGTTTGGGGAAGAATCTAGGAAGTAAAATCGCATACATGCACGTTGCTTGAATCCAAAATTGTTTTGGGGACGTAACTATGGTGTGACGTAGACTGGTCTGGAAGAATTCAATGCTCTTATAGCGGCACCCACACTGGGCCACAGTGATTCCAGATAATTTCAAACATACAACATAAGAGTACGTACGCGTATTATACACTCATATAATATTTCATATCTATATGGATAGCATTATCGAATCATATCTAAAACATATTTGTTTAACCCCAACCGTCCGGCATGCGCGATGATATTAATAGATTGTTACTGTTCGGGCGATATCTCGAGACCGGAGAGGCCTACATGGATGGACATAATATGAACTGGACAAAATATGAGCGCTAGTTACCGTTAGATTTCGTTCATACTGCGGCAAAACATTCGTTCAAGAGTCGACATATCTATAAAATCTATTCAAATATATATTTCGATGAAATGTAAATCACCAAACGATTTAAATCAGGAAAGATATACACCATTTAAAAAAAAAACGTGTGCCCATATGATCTCCAGTTCATGTTATGTCCAACCCTGTACGAGTAGAGTATGATCAAAATTAAGCGCTATAGATGTACCTTTCTATTTAAATTTTGGTAGATTTTCAACTTCTGGTCGCCAGAGATTCGATTTTTGGCCCAAAATGAAGCTATATCTTGCATATTGGCTTTATGGTATTTTTGCGGATTTCGCCAAAAGTCGCAAAAAATTGATTGTACTGACCCGGTGGTATCGCAATATCGGAAGGGGCCTTTGAGTCGATAAATGCTTCTATGACAATTTCTATGAGTTTAACGCATATGCGAGTTCTATGGTAGCTAAAAATATCACGAAAAAAAAACTGTTATTTATCAATTTTGTCAATTTTCAGATTTATTAGAATACAATATGGCTAGCGGGATGGAAAATGCGCTCCAGCAACAGCTGGTTCAAGCCACACAGATCATGGAACAGCAGGTAAACATCTACATGTATTACATTTTTGAACTTCTGAAAATCTTGTGCGAAGAATTATTTGGTCAATGATTGATGTGACTTTAATCTTTCAGAATGTATAGATATCCATCGTAATCGGTTCATAAATTGTACTTTAATCCTTTAATGAATTGTTGTCGATTACAATGTTATCAAAATTATATTATGAAATCAATTTTATATGTGAGCGTTTTATTAGGCCCCAACCCAAAAGGTTGGGGGCCTATAGGTTTGGGGTTTCCGTCCGTCCGTCTGTCCGTCATACTTTTTTTGTACGGGCTAGAACTTTTGAACGGAAGGTCACAGAGACTTGGTTATAGGCTCAAATGAAAGGTCTTGGTCCGTAGATGTGCCTTTTGACCATTTCGGTCAAAAACACCCGACCGGAAGTTGTCAAATTGGCCAAAATAGCCAAAAATAACGGTTTTTCAAGACTTGACCTTGTACGGGCTAGAACTTTTGAACGGAAGGTCATAGAGACTTGCTTATAGGCTCAAATGAAAGGCCTTGGTCCGTAGATGTGCCTTTTGACCATTTCGGTCAAAAACACCCGACCGAAATTTGTCAAATTTGTCAAAGTATCCGAAAATAGCGGTTTTTCAAGACTTGAGCTTGTACGGGCTGGAACTTTTGAACGGAAAGTCATAGAGACTTGGTTATAGGTTCAAATGAAAGGTCT
>LQRL01095041.1:0-19965 GCA_001703475.1 Hydroides elegans | reverse complement strand
GATCCATATCATAATCATTGTATCCATAGTCTTGATCCATATTCAAATGCTCATCTACGTTAATTTCCAACTCCTCTCCATCCTCAACATATTCCGAAAACAACAAACCAAGCAATGGCGATTGTTCCCGTACCCGAACCTGGATTTTCCCATCGGCCGATTTAATGAAATAACCCTCGGCGATTTCCCGAATCAATGGATTGATGGTGAAACCTTTTGGAAGCGTGAAGTTATATTGGATGTAAAGTACGGTGGATTCGTGAACCGTTATGGCGGCCGTTTCGTTCCATGTGATATCGACAAAAGCTGTTTCATTGTCAATGGTAATGATTTGATTGGTTGAAATGGAATCCGCAAACATGGTTTTATTCAAGCAGACAGAGCGGTATCGGTTTTCATAGCGACGATTGTAATTATCGCATACTTGCTCTCGGTATTGGCGCATTTGACAGTTGTAAGAACCCTTGATCATAACCGAAAGTCCAGAAACTGGTTGAATCTGAAACTCGTTGGTCACAAACGGTACGGCTAGGCGCATTCCTCGCAGTCTGAATTTGTTGAAACTGGACATATTAAACGATACCGTGTAGCCGGAATTCGAAGCAAGTCGTGTTTTGTTAGTCGCTGGTTGTTTTAAGCCGCAAGATGTGTTTGTTGCAATAAGCGCATAGTCAATACCCGGTGAGAACTGACGGACGGTTGTCTCATAGGGAAGTCCCGCCAATAGTCTTTGTTCATAGCTAGATGTGAAATATCGAAACAACTCTAATTGTTCCGTATCTGACAACAGGTTCAACGGGCCAATCAAGTGCGTAAACTCTTCCATACTGATCGCTGGAATTCGCAATTTATAAAACACATCACCCAGGAATTCACGAACTGTTTCACTTTTACGCACGTCAGAATCAGGCATGAGTATTTGCTGGTTTCGAGCCCAATCAATAACCGCTCGAATCAGGCTGATTTCCGCTGAAGCTAAAACCGGAAGTTCAACAATATACGTCACAATGTCACGTGATGCTTCTTTGAAGGCATTCGATGGGAGAATGTATTCGGTTTGTGTTTCCAAGAAGAGTTTTGCTCTGTCGATGATTGCTTGTTCATTCGCGGCGAGGCCCTTTTGGAGGAAAGCCAGTGCATTGTCCCTGGTAACCTATGAAATTGGGGGAAATAAGGCGTATTTGTTTAATTATATCAGCATTTGTGATTGAAACATGTTTATATCATAATCATTACCATTTATATTAGGAGTTATTAATCAATCCGAAAATACAATATCATATTGTAATCATGACATATGGTTGAGACATATGGTTGAGTTGATTTCGCCCCATAAAGTGTCCACCCATAAAGTTTCAAAAATTGACACATGACCCAAAGCGCTCTTCTTAAAATCGTTCGAAATGTTATCCAACAACATAATAGTTCTAACTGAAATACGAAACCATTTAAATCTTCTATTATCACTCGATTGTCAAAAGTTAACTTTGCATTTTGAGTTCAAAATTGGTACATGTATCTCCATGGGTTTTTGCTCTGTCATTTTATATTTAGCGATTCCCAAAATAGAGGTTACACTTAAAGCCTCGTTGACTGATCACGTGACTTTCAGCAACGGTTTTGATCGATCAAATCAAAGGGATTGGAAATATTAAAATTATTGTTATAAACTAAAAAATCAGCTGTAATTAAGGTCTAAGTGTATATGTTGCAGCGAAACTTTAATTTTCATCGAAACTTTAATTTTGCTAGCGAAAGATTGATTGTTTGGATTTTGTAAGTATTCTTTGTCGTAATGTTTTATATGAGGCGCTTAAAAGATTTCTTTAAAAAGTTTATCTTATATTTATGTATAGCAATATATTCATAGGCCATCTTACCAATCAATCAACTACTTTTTATGGAGTTCTACTCAATGATGTAATTGAAATGAGCCGATTTATCCCCAAGTTAAGTTCATGACTCAACTCACGGATAATCCTCTCTGGTATTGTGCTTTATTCACTAATACATGCAATTGGATCAAAAGATACATGGAACATAGTTATTCGAACCAAAATCATAAGTAATGGTTTATTAAGTATTGGATATTGAATTGCACGAATGCAGTAAGAGATATTTAGCACTCGAGACGGAGTCGAGAGTCTAAATGTCGAGTACAAATGAGTGCAATTCAATATCCTACTTATTGTAAGATTGCTTAATATTCAAAGGGGCCCCTAATAAGCGACGGTCTGTAATTGCAATTCTCTAGTCGAAAGTATTGTTTTTGACGGGAAAGGGGGACGATTTTGTGATTAAACTTCGCATTTTATAATCGCATTAAGAATTTTAATCCCTTTACCCTATGGTGTCAAGAGTGTTCAACTAGCCATTCAAAACAGTGGTATATGTCATATTTTGCACTGTTAGAAACCAAAGAATGTTTAGCAATCATGCAATAAGAATAAGAGAATGCATGAAAGTGAAGGAATTAGAGAGATACCAGACACCCGACGTAGGAGGGTGAGGGTTTGTCTCTAATTCCAAACTTGAATGCTTTCTCTGATTTAAATCTTGATTGAGCGAAACTCATATCCATTTAGATTATTGATTGAACAACGTGTCATGATATCATTTTTTTTAAATTCAGAAACCTTTAATCCCATTAGTAATTTTCTACCAGAACCCTTTAAACTCATTCAATTGGATTTTAACGTTTCTCCTACACATAGGTTTATTCGCGATTCTTAAAAATCCGATGATGAGAAGGGTAATTTTCGTCCTTTCTAAAGATCATCATCAGTTCAATAAGGAAAATGGGAAGGGAGATAATAAACGAGATTGAATCATTTTCGAAATGGATATAAGTTCTGGTTTATTGTCCAGTACGAGAGCAGGTACGATTGTATTCTTTGATTACGAAATTACTTAACCAGTTTAAAATAAATTCAACTTAAAGGAAACCAATATGTTTATATCAATATGTAGTTTTAATTCGGTGTTACTCCTCCTGGTTTTGAAAGGACGCCCGGAAAGCTCACCGTTTCATATCGGCCGAAATTACAACGTCCGTATTACGTCAGATACAAAAGCGACGTCTAACGGACAACCCTTGACAATTTTAAGGTGTTGTTTGCCGAGTAGGGGTTTCAAGCTTTCTTTGGAATGATTTAATAGAACAATTGAAGGGCTCCGTGCAACAATGTGTTAAGTCGACTTAACATGTTTCGCTAAAATATGTTGCAAATCGTCACATGATTATAGATACATGTTATACACTAAAATATTGCTACGAAAGCAATGTCATCATAATAATATTATCATTTGGCCATTTGCCAATCCTTATATAAATGACCAATTCAAAAACATTCAATGCCTCTTTTCTCAGAACGTCAATTTCAGACTCAACCCATTGTTGCACGGAGCTCTTCAATTGTAATGGAGTCTTCTAGCTTCCTCTAGTAAAGTCTTAAATTTCACTCCAGAAATGTTTTTACTCCGAAAGCCCTACACGCCATGGGTGCGGAAAAGGCACTGTGGTTGTGTATTGATATTCATGTTAGATATCGAAAGAATTAAACTATTGCATAAGTTAAACCATTTAAAATGGATGTGGCCAAAAACGCACTATGGTCACGCAAACATGTTTCTAGAATATCTAAACAAGCGACAAAAACGAGAAAAGTTTGCGAACTTATTGTTCATAACAAGTGTTTTCTAATGTATGCATTAGAAAAATGCAAACACTCCTTAAACGCCCGTTGCCTTTTACAGCAATATGTTCATTTACAATGTAAGACATCCCAAACGGAAATAGACTGGAAAACACCGTTTGTTATAGAAACGCTCAACAAACGCTTCTGGTGTGGCCAGGCCTTTATGTTATGAATTGGAAGTAATATGTCCTTCGTAACATAACTCGAATTATGTGTGTCACTAATTTCTCTGTGTTTAAGAAATTGGTGTCACTCATGAATCAAGAAATGTGACAGATTACTCAGGGCGAAAACTAGGAATTATTGATCAGCTGATTGATGATAATTCCCGCAAACGCGGGTGATTCGTGGGAAATAGTATCCCGCGAAGATCAAAGGAAACCTATTGAATGACGTCACAATCATGATTTAAAGACTCTTAAATAGACTATTTTTTTCTAATATCATCAGAAAAATTAATCTATCGCTAGCGAAACTATAATTTCGCTTAAATTAAAGTTTCGCTGCCACATATATAAATATAGATAATTAATTTATATGATTTGTTTGCTATATTAACATACATGTTATATTAAACATGGTATTGATGTTCTAAAAAGTATATGAAGGTCTTTATCAAAAGGGTAAAATTTAAGTCTTATGAATATAGATACAATTGTAAACCCCTTAGCAATATTATAGATAGTTCAATCGTTCTAAACACATTACGTTTACTATAAATTATTCGGTTATTGTTCGATTCCGCCACTGAATCTAGGCATAAAGTTGTCCTGATGTATGGGAATTCCTTAGTAAAAGTATGGTTCTTAATGGTCTAAAATGGTATATTGTTATTCAAAGTAAATATAAACGTTAAGAGAAGTCTTGAAGCCAAGCAGTAATTGCTGTGACAACATTTTGGGTCTGGTACCGTTTAATTTAGTTATTGCATCAGGGTTACACGATGCTCTTTCGGGGAAGCTGTTTCTATGCAAGTCAGGCACATATGTCGTTAGTGCTTTGCTTCCTTATGTAGTATAGCGTTTAGTAAGCGATAAAGGCACAGATTAACCCTGGGACCATCTGCAGCTCTGATGGGATTTAGCTGTAGATTAACAAAGTCACTTCACATATTGGGGCTCCAATTTCACACTCAGATTAGGAACTGTAAGTGGAATTCTAGTGTACCAAGACGCACCCGATAGTAAATATAGTAACATTTTGTTCTGTATAAGACCTTTCTTCGGTATAGTAAACAAAAGTATAAAGTCGGTGATTAAATAATTGAATTAAGATGGTGTTTGCTAATCTCTGGGGAAAATAAGAGTACTTATTTTATAATGGGATTGAATAGTACATTATATATTATAGGAATGTATATTTGACTTAAAATTGTATTTAACGTTTTATTAGAAGGTAAATGTTGTCTTATCAAATAGGTGTTTCAAATTAGTCTATATGAGTGTTGTATAAAATAACATAAATACGATAAAAGTACGGTTATCCATAAGTCAAGGGATCAAGCAAATCTCGCATAAAATGTTTTACCGAAAGATCATGTGTTGCGCTTGGATTTGTATTTTACTCGCTACGTGATTTGAATTGTCCCCGTTTTGATCCATGGTATGTTCCTCCCTTGACTTTGGTTTTAACATTACATATTCATTTGACGCCGCCATCTTAGCGTCACCTTTTCGGCTTCTCATTGGCTAATTTTAACATTAACATCCGTATTTTAACATTAACATATGTAATGATAAATTGTGTTCTTTGACTGGTTAATATCTAGGTCATGAATTCGTAATGATAAATTCTGGTTGCTGATTCGTCAGGTTTACATTAAGAAAATAACATCAACATATTACTATATAAACACTGTTTTGGTTTAGTGAGTTCGGGCTTGTTCTTCTTCTTGGCTTATCGTTGTAAACTAGCGAACAAATAACAACTTGAAATTCTTTACCGTCTTTTTGGAATAAAAGTCTTGGAAATATTGTATGAAAAAGGAAATAAAACAAAATAAAACGAATCAACCTCTTGTTGCTTGAGTTGCTCTACTGGGCTCTAATGCCCCCCAAACGCTGAGGTCAGACGACCGTCAGGAGATGGTGGCTGATGCTTCGGGTATATTAAGTTAGAACAAAAACCGGGAAAAACGGATAACGAAATAGTTGTGAAAAATAGATGGAATTTTCTGTTTAACGTGTTAGTCAAATGTAGACAGTAGACGCAAAAGGAAAATGCACTGCGACGTCAATATTAAAGTAAAATGGAACAATCAAAACAAATTCTAGCTATGGTATTTAAGCCAGACGTGTTTGCAGGAGGAACAGCTCATTAAAATGAAAACTGGATAAAACAATTTAACAGATACTGCTCATTGATTGGATTTTCAGAGAAAGAAAAGTGTTTACTTTTGCCACTTTTATTAAGTGACAAAGGTGATTTGTGGTTCAACTCAATATGCGGTGAAATTCAAGCAAATTGGGATTTGTTGCAAAATGCGTTTACGGAATATTTTATCGATAATGAATATCGGAGACAGGAAAGAATGATTCAGTTGCTTAACATGGAACAGGGTGAGCGATCATTTGAACAATATTTTAGATTCATTGTATATGAAATGACAGTTTTGAATTTTCCGGAAAATATGCACGTATGTTTATTAATCAAGAACTTGAATCCTGAACTAAGGCAATTGATTTTGCAAAACCAGCCGTTTGCTACAAAAGACGAACTATATCGAAAAGGTGTTTTGCTTGAAAGTATATTACAATCTAATCACAATTATGAATCACACAAATGCTGTGAGGCAACAAAAATGACAAATGCAGACATTTCTTTACTGGATAAGCAAGCAAGCAAACCCCTAACCTTGAATGGACCCCTCAGTGAAAAGGACCCATCGCCAGTGAGCAATAATTGCTCGGAGACAATTCCTAATGGGGCCGAGACCTGCTGCAGTGACAATATTGCATCAGCTTCACAGCTAGTTACGAAAGTGGAGTCAAATCGTACAAGTGACGTAGTTAAAAATGAGCAGCCTCTTATCATGAAACAGATCGATGTTGAATTTACTGAAACGGCGAAAAATAGTCACTGTGCTAAAAGTGACAATAGATCGCCTTTCGATTGTGAAACGAAAGTTGACAGTCTCAAAGGAACACTTGCTCTTCAAGCAAAGAGAAACAATACCGAGTCCTATCAAAAATATGATAACGCACCAGATTTGTCGGAATGTTACTATTTTTCGAACAAAACAATGGAAACGCACAAAATATTTTCTGTAATGTTATGTTTTGTGATAGAACTAATCATTATGACCATAATGATCCTAGGATTTGCGTATGGATATTGCAACGATAAACATGATTTACCAAATAACAAATATGGTTGCGTTTTGAAATTATGGAATCAGGTGTTCAGAGATGAAACAAACATAAAACATATGCCTCCGTACCCAGTACCGAAAGTATCTCTGAGAATGCCCCTCAAACAGAAAGAAGTGGAGAATGATCCAGATCCACCGCATAAGACATTCATATTTGCATCGGTTAAAATGATGACGAAACAGTGGATATGATTTTGATTAACATTGTGAATTATTAGGCATATAACCATAATGGTAGCCTGTTCCTGCTACGGAGAGCAGATGATATTTAGGTTGATGGTAGTGTTCCGTTAACAAGTGCCGTCACGGGTCTTGGTCAACGCTAAACTGTTATTTATGAAGTTCCTGCTGACGAGCAGATGGTTTATTTTGAAGTATTATTGAATGCGTCGGAAAGACGGAGGAATAAACACTATGGATAACGAAGTCCCTTAGGATACGCTTTGAAGTCGACAATTATTTTAGTTCAATTGAGTTATGACATTTTTATTTTGCTTTTCGATTATTGAATTCTTTCAAAGCCGGTATGTACATAGCATAATATTCTGATAATAACATTATTTACGATGCTGTTTGATGTACAGTATAAATAGGTGGATAATTAATACTTCGTTTGACATGGAATTTGCTCTTTCGGTCACATGGTTTTGGGTCGCGCACCGGTTTCTGAACACTAAATATAATATTTTCATCGCCCTGTCGCATTACTTTCACCAGAATCATTTATATCAATTAAGATAAAATATCGAGGCATTTGCATTCCAGATTAATGAATTCCTTGATAAGACACAGCTCAATATTCAAAGATTGCGATTGTGATTCGAGCAGACATAAGAGACAAGTTATTAGAATAGGAAAATATAGAAATAGAAATGTGTGTGTTAATGCTTTGAAACTATTACTGTGAAAATTAAAGTTAACCGGTTCTGATTGTTATGATATTTATATAACATTTGAGTTCGTAATTTTAATCATTTATTAGTAAAAAATCATAAAAGAAGATCCCAAAAATCACAAACACTCAAAACCAACAGTTCGCTTTTGTGTCACGTAACTTATAAAACATTAAGGGTCGCAATATAAGCTTTTCGGGCTTGTTTCTTTCCTAAACAATACATTCCTAATGAGTAACCACAAACAGCTCGCTGCATTTAGTAGAACACAGGTTTCATTGAAAACACGGCATGTTATGGGAATAAAGCTTGAAAACATCGGCCGTGTGACCAGACCCTAACAAATTATGCTCTCTCTATTATTAAATTTCTAATATTACCTGGTAATGGATGAACAATAAGCAACGACGGGCCAACGTGACGAGATCGTACGTCCGAGCAGCGTGAAGTACGTCCATGACGTTGTTCGCTGATAGGGAAAGATCCGATCCGTACACGAAGCTGACAAAAAGGCATAACAATGGAATTATTACAAATATCATGACATTTTAGATGCATTTCGAGTGTTTTATGAGTTTGCAAGTCAAAGTTATTGATAATTTGACTTTAAAACCGGTTAGTTGGTGCTTTTTTTTTATATCTAAAAGGTTAGTTATATGTACGTGGAAAACCTCTAGAAACACTTCAGCAAGCTGACACTTTTTAAGAAGGAGATTTGTGTGTAAAAAAGAAGAATAAATTAAAGCCTTACTTGAGGACTTGCAAAATGGCTTCTTTCGATACACCATTTAACTCAATGGTGTCGTTTTCGGCTGATCCGCTCAACAAAGTCCACATTGCCCGAGACTGGGTCATCAGAACCAGTCGGTGCGCTCCGATTGAAACTGCAAGGAACACAATGGAAAAACAAATTGAGAACTGTTGAGTTTAATATTTTCTAGATCCGCGCCTGGACACAATCATTTTTTAAGGTATCTAGATTTTTCGCAACAATAATGTTATAATTATAGCCTGTTTAAATCGTAATAATGATTCGTTTCTTGATGTTGTGGTAACAAATACAAATTTGCATTTTATATTATTTTTATTCACGTACTCTACTCCGTATATGGTATTTCAATTTATAATCATAATTGATATACAATTTGAATCCTACATTTTTGGTACAATTCCTCTTAAGCAACCAGGGCAAATTTAAGGAAATGAAACATTCATAAACATATTTCTCTGTTTATATATCTTAGACAAGAAAAAACAAAACTGTTTTTTTTAGTCAACAAGAATAACGCTTATCACAGTGAACCTTGAAGAAAATATTGTAAATGTAATAATATTCGTTTTTTTTCTTTTTTTTAATTTCGCAAAGAACGCAGACATTTCTGCTAACGCAGGCTTTTACTAAGTGTTGATTATGTAAGTTAATTTTCGCGTAGCCTTTAACTCATTAAATTTTCTAAATTGTTTAAATATATCAACTAAACTATGAATAAACTTACAATTTTCGGCATCATCATTCAGCTCAAACGTGACATCAGTTTGTATCTGGTGCTCAAACAGGAAGCGGAAACGAGACGCCATGTTCATGTGCGCCCCAAACACCGGAAATTGCGGCGCTTCATTTGCAGTAGAGATATGCGCAATAAACGCGATGGTGCATAAGATGATGTGTAAGAACTTCATTCTGAATGGATATGACATTGCCTAGTTTTGGTTACTTGTGCTCATGAAACTAATTCCTGTTTGTGCTTCACAATTATCGATGATTAATATGATTATTTTGGAATAAATGATTTGTTTATAATATACTACAGATTTATATATTATGATTTATCCTATTTTTTTTATTGAGCCACAAGGTCCATGTATAATACATTTCCTTAAATGTTTCCACCTCTTTGTCGTTTTAAAAACACTAGTGATATTTTGCAATCAAATAACTTTATCCTTTAGGAAATTGTAAAAGTCGTACATAAACATTTACTATTCTCCAAAGCGAAAATGAAATATGATATTTCGATGCTGTCGTAGCAATAAGTACAAGTTGTCTGGAAGTGATAACACAACTGTTTGGAAACTTAAAGAATTTACTTAAACCATGACAAGTGCGGTAACCCACTCGGCAAAGGTCTTCATATTCAAATCCTTTTGACGTCATTAATGCACGTCTTATTTTGGTCCTATATTGAGCCAATGTGTAAATTTGGTGTGTTAATAATAACTGACACCAAAAGGACGTTCAGTGAACAACCTCAGTTTGGGACTGAAATGCGACGTGCAAAAGTCGTCCGCATTTCGTCGTTTATGAATGTTTTAAGGACGTCACTTTCTGACTTTATCTAAATTGCTAACATTTCTAATTAAAAAATCTAAAATATTGTTTATATAAATATCACATATATACATATTTTGGCGAAAATGATAGATATTCAACCGAATCATCTTAGTCAAATTTGAAAACGACACATTTCGAAGTGAAAAGTGTCGAAAATCAAAATTCTTTTTTGAAGGGGTATTCGCAATGCTATTTACCAATAGGTTAAATCCCTAAGTTAAATGGGGTCCTAGCAACGTCGAATCACGTCTCGGCCAGAATACAATGTCATTACAACGTTATATTGCGACGTATAAAATACGTCAAATTTACAACGTCATAACGACTACTTTCATCACACGTCATCGCGACGTCTTATTAACGACGTAATGCAGACGTGTTTATACGTTTTTGCTATCAAAATACGTCGTTAAGATGGCATTAAAGGGATGGGATGGATCGTCTCATTTTTACATCGTAGCTATACGTCCTATTTTCGTCGCGGACGTCGGGGCATTAAACTACGTGGCTAGGACGCTCTTGAGATGTTGTTTGCCGAGTGGGAATTAGTCAGTAGGTCTTTTATATTAGATAAAAGCAGGACAATACCCAGACGGCATATAAAATGCGGGTTAAATAGCTGTTGTGTTTTGTGATAAGCTACACCTAAAGTGTACGTTTTGTCCTTTCGTTTAGTTGATCAGTTCATTGTTAATGAATGAACGTGATGCTAAGTAGTCTACTACTTCAGCTAAGAATACTATTATGGACATTATTATAATGTCAATAAATATAAAGGTTGTTTGTCGAACGACATATATTCTTACTTTATAAGAATAACTTTAGTAGTAGAATAAATTGTTAATAATAACTTGATAAATTTGAAATTTGAACTATTGTTGATCGGCAGTAATTGATGGTAACACTTGCTGTCATTATGTTTGAGTAACCCGCATTTGAATTACTGACAGAATATACTAGTTTTGATATATAAATGTGTTTACACACCAATTTATTAATGATTTAAAGTGGTAACTTCTACATTTAAATAAATCTGCTGGCATCTTATTGTAAATAAAGTATCAAACACAGAAAAACCCGTTCTCATTTACTTTCATATCTTTGATTTCATAGTGAAGTTACAACAAGTGCTTTTCCTTTTTTTCATATGTCTTAACCGACTAATGTGCTGCAGGACATAAAGAACTCGTTAGTTTTCATTTGTTTTCGTTATTTTGTTTGGGGAATGTAAATACGTATTGCAATTTATTCAACAGAGGAAACGCCTGCTCGTGTGCATTTGTTTCACACATGTAGTAAAGTTATTGTCAGTTACTGGTGTTATATGGATATGTAAATCCCGATATATACTTATCTTTGTAATACTCATCGTTTTAAAGAACCTATTCCATATAAAAATCCCCTAAATCATGTTGATTATATCAAATAAACTGCAATTCGTAATGATAAACTCTACATTCTACTTAGTGCTGAAGGATTGATAATATTTGCAAAAAGTGAATATTTCATTACTAATCGTTAATGAAGAGATCTGAAATAAATCAAAACATGCCTTTGAAAGAATTTTGTTTAGTTATTAGTTCCTCGTGTGGCATATTCAACTATCAAATTCATTTCGTAATTTTTTTATTTGCTTTGCCAGCATGCCGGTCATAGAATTGCTTACATAGCTTATGATCATTCACATCATTCGCATGTCATCTACTACTCAGCCTGAATGCTGCTCATAGACTTGGGACTTCCATAGCTTATTACATAGGTTCTTGACTTTATTACCTAGGTCGATGTTGCAAAAATCGACCGGTCCGGATACGCCACTGGTCCCTGCTCAACATCAAGGATGCTATCTCGCGTTCTTTGAGCCCGGTGTCGTCTCGCAGCTGCACAAACGTACATGCCGGTCTTCCTTGCCCTCGCTTACCGCGATTAGGGGTCCACAACACTAGATTCTTCTAGATATTCAGATGCAGATTCTTTTGGTGCCTATAGCAATGACCAGCTAGCTTGAGTCTCTTTGATTGACTGTATCTATGGCCTTTGGTACTTCAGCATATGGTTCTTTGTTGCTCACATGGTCTTTCCAAGTTAACCCTAGTGCTGATCTTAGTAGTCTGGTGAAAAAACCATCGACTTTGCTTGCCAGTGTCTCTGTGAGTGTCTATGCTGCACCTCTATATAGGAAAACAGACTCTACTGTTGAGCGAAACAGTTGCGTCTTAGTCTTTCTAGACAGTGTTGATCTCCAAATTCTGCTCCTTCTGTTATGTGCTGCCCATCCTAGGCCTATTCTCTTTGCTATATCTGCTCTTGAGCCGCCTACTAGGGACCCAAAATATGCGAAATCATCTACTTCTTCGAGTGTGGAGCCGTCGCTGGTTTTTATGTCTATTGTGCTAGGACAGTTGAAGGTCATTACTTTGGTTATCTTTGGGTTTGCCATCAGGCCTATTGCCGCAATTCTACTCTATCGAGCAATGCCTGTGCCTGTTTGACTTGTTCAATTATCAACGCGATATCATAAGCGAAATCAGGGTCGGTTATACATACAGGTCTTATTCTTCGGTTTTGTCGACGTTGTATCTGGAACGCTAATTCTTCTTTTCTTCCGTTTATTTCTTTTCCAAGTGCATAGTCAAGTGTTATGATAAAAAGGTATGGAGCGAGAGTGTCACCCTGTAGTACTCCAGCAAGGATGGCGAACAATTCGGTTTCACCATCTGGAGGTAACACTTTTGTTTTTGTGTATGTGTACATAACTTCTATTGCCCTAAGGATAAAAACATCAAAGATAAGAATCTCTCAGCCATAATTATCGTCATCGATTCCAAAAAGGCCTTTGACACTATACATCGTGGTAAAATGATCAAGATTCTACGAGCATACGGTATAGCAAATAGGCTAGTAAGAGCAATAGAAGCTATTATAAGACAAAGGTATTGAGAACCAAACAAAATGAACTTCTTTTTATCCCCATTGAGCTTTGATATTTTGCAAGCCTCTATGTCATGCTTATCACCTTCAGTGCGCCCCATAGGATTAAATGCTAGATAGAAGTGAGTATCATTAGAATAGCAGTGGTAGTTATAAGTTCATGATTTGATGCAATGCTAGCGAGCGGTGGGACGTATAGTATGAACAAGAGGAAATCCAGCACTGCTCCTTGGGGTACTTAATATCCGAGAGTATCGTCGACTGATGATACACCGTTGATAACAACACACTGGAATAGATTGCTAAGGTACGACTCTATTCAGCACAGTGTGTCACCACAGATGCTGAATTTCGTGGAAAGTCGTTTTATGAAAACCGAGTGTTCATTGATGTCCAATGCGGCGCTCAAATCAATCATCACAAATGCCTCTTTTTCCTTTTATCCAATTCAGCTAGAATATCACTTTGTACTCTAAGTAAAATACTCTCAGTGGAATGGAACATTATAAAAACTGACTGATATTGTCCAGAATTGCATGGCTTTTTTATATGTATCTACCCGTTTTCCTACAAGGTAATCGATTTAGAAATAAAACATATTTTTCGACGCATTATGCGTGCTGCGGCATTTTTGACATCGTTATCAAAGCTATCTAAGCAGTGAAACCGGTTTTTCGATCATGTGTTACTCTATACGAAACAGCACAGTGTGTGTATTTACAACACTAGTATAATTCATTCAAAGAAACAAATTAATGTTTTAAATGACGCAATTAAGGAGCACAGAGATTAATAGTGAAATTAGGATTTCGGACTTTGATGGAAATCCCTCTACCATTCCTACTTCAAATTGAGCATATACACACATCTGATGTTAATAAATTACTTTGCAGTCCAAGCAAAACAATTCTATTACCCGTATTGAATAACGCCAAGCATCGAACCGAAAAGGATTTCCAACAAACTCAACAATCAAAATGTATGTGCATAATAATTCTTTTCAACGATGGAAAACATGTAGCTTACATTCAGCGTTACCATGGAAGCTGATAAATTGATACCAACTTTTCTCCAAATACAGACAATCATCTAATATTTATGCAGCTGAAAATAAAGAGTCATGCCCAACAGTTTTTTAATTTCTCAAGTTATTTATGTTGTGTAATTGATTTATATGTCTTTTTATGGAGAGTCTTGGTTTTGGCTACCTTAAATTTGTTGACTTATTATTAACCAAAGAAACAGGGTTGTTGGGCTTCGATATATGCATATCGATACTGAATATATGTATAGAACCTAAACGCAAAGAGAAGAGTTGCAGGAGGATTAGATAATTAAGACTTTCGTGTGTGTTAATAATGCTTACTCACCAAATATATAAAAGAAAGAAACTAAATAATAGTGACCTGTCTGATAGCTATAGGGAGAAGAAATGGTCTGTTTTGTGCTACCCTGTCGAAGTAGAGTGTCGAAGGTTCGTAGGAACATCAACGGGTCGAGCCCATGGACAAATTGTGTTAACCGGGAAAGACAGAACACAATCGGTGAACTAAATAAGCGAGTTGGCGGAAAAGACTTCTAGTTGGTAGTGGCTAAGAACATCCGAAAGCCGATGAGAGGAAATTAGCTGACATGTCTCGCGTGGGGATTACGAAACACTGACGTGCAGGGTGGCTCGAGATTGTATGACAGTCAAGGAAGTCCGCTTCATCACTAAGGACGAGCCATGTGTTTGAGAGAGAGATACTCTGCACTAGTGAAACAATGAAGTCCGTTTCTGAAACATTATAGTCTCCCGTGATTGTGTCCTTATATCGCATTGTCTTAATAATAAATTATTAGTCAAAATGTTTAATTGACGTATAAATATTCGTATTTTTGAGTATTTTGGCTTGCTGGCGAAGGTTGAATTTGTAATGATCGAATGATATCAATTGTTCCATTAACGTCAGCAGACACCAGCCACCTGACAAGGAGTGTACAATCGTGTTGCCAAAGATATATAACATAAGGCTAGAGAATTTATGACATTACACAATATATTGAATAATATCATTCCCGATCTGCTATAGAAAAAAATGACGGTAATATTGCTATGTATAGTATATAAACCTCATAATACAGTGAATTGTTAAATTGTTTACCAAGGCATAGTTAGTATGTTTTATACTTATGTTTGATTAATGCTTTTCATGATCATTCGTATCTAGTATCAGGCAAAGTAAATGTACTCCTCCAAAGCCATTGATTTTATCTTAATTTGGAAAACGAAAGCAATATCTTGCTATTTAAGTCGATTCGTGAAGAATAGTTCGCACTCTGAATACAAACTGCTTTGGCACGTTTATAATTAAGAAGACAATTATATGGGTAAGTGGATTTACATAGGCAAAAAATAGCATATATCATGTCAACATTGCATAATTTTGCTGTTACACAAAAAAATAAAGGTACTTGTTTACTTTGCAAATCTATTAAATGGTAAACAATTAAAGTCATACAGTTTGATTTATAGAAAATGAATGATGATACAACTTTATAGTTAATCAAATTAATTGAATTGTATTAATTAAACGTATTAATGTATTCATATAGCAATTAGCTTCGTTTTATTAGGATTCTCGAAATTGTTGGAATATACATTTCTATTATATTGTCAATACTTATACTTATATAATAAGATTTTAATCAAGAAATTATCTCGATTTTTCTACTGAACATTTTAGTGGTAAACAGTTAAGAAAATCACATAGTTACAATGAACTATTATAAATGATTATCTAGCACTTTATCTGTTTTACTTTGTCTGTTATTTATTGTTGCTACAATATGTTTACGTATGAAATAATACATCATAATGATTGTTTTTAAAATAAAACTAATTTCAATATATCATATTATATCATATTGTATATTAAAGCTACTTTAGAAAGTGAACCTGAGCTACACATGGATACGTTTGAACTTAACGAAGTGCATACATATGCCGACATTCCCTCGACAGATGAGTACAATGATCTTGAAACTATAGAACTCGGTTCGCTGGTTTCTTCTTTGCAACCTGAAACTGTTTATAAACTGACTACCGATCTTTGCTCTACGGAAGAAATTATAGACAATAGCTTTCCAGACATACATGTAAAAATAGAGGATCAAAGTGATCTGATGCAAGAAGTACCCTTGGTTATATCTGAAAACGAGGATAGACCCAATGATAATGAAAATGAAACTCGTTCTGTTATCAGTGTGAAAAGTGAAAGTGAGAATCGATTTAGCAATGTGATACCGACAACTGTAGAGACTGTAAATAAATCGGATAGATCATCACGAAAAGAAAGGGTGTCTCGTAATGCACCCAAACCTCAATCTTTTAAAAGTATGTATTATAATTTTATCACATTTTAAAACGTAAGGTGTGGAATATTCGAGGGACCTGACAAACTGAATATAATTGTAATGTAGCAACTCGCTTTACGAAATTCAGGGTTAATAACTTGTTTTGTAGTTATCTGCATCAAAAAGGTACCTTACACAATTGCTTAAATGTCTGGTTATTTTTCAACTGCGCTGTGATGTTAAGTGAACTAGAGCTTATGCCTAATATAATGAAACGCTGAATAAGCTATGATCTTATACATCTATTAAACCGGCGAAACACAATATCTTATTATATGGGTGGTAGATCAGTTGCAAATACCTTGTATATTTTCGGGAAATGGTCTTCTACATGTCGTCTACACTGCAGAACATAGGCTAAAGGGTAGATCGTATCTTGTATAACGTTTTTTTCAAGATTGTGATAAGCAGTTGTTCGAGTGCATAAAGATAAGAGATACCGATAAAGTTATATATATTAATAGTAAAACGTTGTTGTCGATATATAATATGTGTTATTTTAAAAACATTACAGGTAGATGCAGCGTCGCATTAGAAAAGAAGAAAACACGACAAACGAAACCACAAAATCGTGAGTATAGTGTCATTGCTTTGGTATGTGCTTTATCAAAAGTGTTGTTTTTAATGAAGAGTGTTTAGCTGTACAACTAAAACGTAACTTGAATTAGTATGCAATTTAAAAGTACATCCTCTGGATATTGTGGTTTCAAAAACATAGAATGAAAGCATTCAAATCATTTTAACATGTAATGACAAAATCGAAATGTTCTTAAGATAAAAGATGAAAGGGTATAATTTGATTGGACAAAACTTATGGCAAGATATGATGAGCTCCAAAATGTATAGTTTCAAAGACTATAATGACAGCCTCTAAATCTCTCTTATCAACGACATGGAATGATTACAAACAAATATCTAATATATTTAATTAAACTAAGATGTTGCATTATAACATACAATTTCCTTAGATCTTAGATCTTAGATCATTATGTGCCTTCGAGGATCAAACATGTAGGTTTGATAAAACTTAGATCGTCTAAAGTATAGGATGATTATATTGTAATGGGTTTGTCTCCCAAATCACAGGGCAACGACGAGAAGTGGTTGAGCGGAGAAGAAACCTATTGTTGTGGCAATTTCTACTAAGCATCCTACACAGCACGTCACACAACCCTTCCGTAATGATGTGGCTCAATTATTCCGAGGGTGTTTTCAAAATTGTGCACAGTCAGTCCCTGGCCAAACTGTGGGGCTCGACCAGAAATAAGAGTACAGGGGTCAAGTACGAGTTCTTCGCCAGAGCTATGAGGTACAAAATTGAGTCGAATTGTTTTCAATGAATATATATAAAAAAGTGAGCTTATTAAAACTATTCTGTGATTAGTGTAGCGTTTTCTGCACTAGGTATAACTTATGTTTAGAGTTTTAAAATTTACCTACTTAAACAAACATTTGCTCATCTTGCATAGAATTCAATGTTAATAATCAATAGCCATTCTTATATATAAAAACATAAGCCAAACAGTTTGGCAAATACGTTTAATCTTTCTTTTCCCTGTATCTTTTCACATTGCACTTTAAGCTTTAGTTTATTAAGACAAACGAATTATTTGTAAGTGACCACACACTAACAGTAACATAATTTGTTAATATAAATTGAGTAGAATGTGTGATGCCTTATAGCTAGTGTCAGCTAACTTTTGAAAGACAGTACAGTTATCCTAATCTCTCATGTTACAGGCTTTTCCTTGCTATAAGCGTTTCATTTTTAGTTTTCAGATAAAACCAATGCATTAGTCTATTCTCAGCAATGATGCTGCTTTATTATCTAAAATCATGGTCATTATCTGCTGATTTGCTACAGAACTGGCGATATCACATTATCCTGTTTCTGAGTGAAAGCATAATATTGCTCAGTACCTCTAAACTCTCGTATACAAACCCTTGAACACAATACTTATGATGGATATCACTGACACAGTATTCAGTGTACGCTTGACTCAATTCAGCAACTGCCTTAAGCAAAATTATTTATTCATTGATACATATATACCACGGAATGTGATCGGTTTTACTGGAAGGTCAAGAAACTTCAATTTATATCGTTTAGTCACAGAGCCTATATTTCAGAGTTGGGGCCCTTTGTAATAGAATAACTTAAAACATCAGATCTCAATTTCACATAATCACGGAGTGAGGTACAACACATGTAAACCGTAAAGCAACAGAGAACATATTGATTGAAATATGGCGTCTTGCAGGCACAAATATAGATACATGTCCTTTGTTCATTCTAGCACATCAACGCAGATTATATATTCATTTATGTACATTATATCTAACTTCCTGATATTAAGCATTATCAGGTTTATAAAGCCTTACAATCCAAATGATTCCTGTTTATGGAACACTTATCCATAATCACATTGAATTTTTCCTATTATCGGGTATAAGGAAGCTTGATTATACTTTGATGTAAGTAGCTATTTTTAAACATCGCCCGGGATAAGGTAGACCATTTTGATATGCATATGGAATCATGCAAAGCTACTGTAATGCATATATGCGGTTTAAAGCATTAGTAAACACTTGTATAATCACGAGTCGTAATAACATCATCAATAAATCTTCAATCGGTATTCAATTTTTAATTTTAAAGATCACAACAAGAGGACTAGAATGCTCTTACGTGATATACATAAAATCTTTTCTCATGCTAAGTAGAGAAAACATAGAGTAGATTATCTATAGTGGCATCATTTTTTGCAAATAAAATAGATTCTATTATAATAATGATTTGATATGTACTTTGTTTGTAATCAAACCCCAAAGAGCATTCCCTTTGAATTCATTCTGTAATAGATCTTTGTTATTTGCTTTATGTTACAGACATTATTATGGTCAAGGCATCATCAAGAGGGTTCCAGGAAAAAAACTTGTCTATCAGTTTGGCGAACAGATCGATTGGAAAACACAGATGTCTACAAAATTGAAGCAATGACATACATCCAACAAAATTGAACTATGTCTCTTCTGTATAAACTGTAAATTATTATTTAGGAATACAGTGACACATAACTTTGCGTTTAACGATTGAGCAATATATGCATGATTGAACAATTTTATAAACTATGCATTGTGCAATGATAACTATTAGTTATCCAAGATAATATATTTACGTTATCACATGCACGTAATATCTAAATGATATTTTTCAAGTTAGAAAATGTCATAAAATATATATTTCAAATCGTAATATGACTTGAATTCACTCATATTTGGAGTGATTTTATAAACCATGTTATTATTATCAATTTCAAAATGACATCGGTCAATGTAATGGTA
>LQRL01094986.1:8391-20413 GCA_001703475.1 Hydroides elegans | reverse complement strand
CCCCCCCCCCCACACAAAAAAAAAATTCCCTCGTTTTCTGGATGGGTTTTGTGCACCATATGTGTACTCTGCATATTATTTATTGAATTAATTGTACTACATATTCAAAACGATCACAACAATTTCATCATTTGACCATATACAAACCTTAGGAACATCCTATTTTTTGTATCTTTGAAAGTGATTTTCAAAGGCCTATATGAAAAAAAAAGATATTTCGTTACTTACGTTTATCAGACCATGCCTATGTTCTCCGAAAGTCTCAATAGTCTTATTTGGAATCAGCGTATCCAAATCAAGAATCACAGAAGTTCGTTTATAATCACAGTTGAGAGTACTTGTGAAACATTCATATTAATTCTATCGTAACCCTAATTAATAATAATGGAAAAGAGTAATTCTATATTCGTCCTACCCTATGACAGTTTCATTTTTAAATTATTTTCATTACTATTTATTTCAAATTTTCTAAAAAAAATAAAATCGATTATTGCTTGAAGTGTTGATTCGTTTAACCCTCATATAGCACAATATTTTGCAAAAAGTGTCAATTTTAATTTGTATTTATCTTTGAAAGTTGAGATCGCTAATCCTTGGAATTGAGTACCAGTTATTGGTCGACAAAACGACCTTTAAATGCATCTGTGTATGTTTAATGTGAAACATAAATTAAGGAGCAAATGTTATCGACACCTGAGCATTGCCTTTTTAATCCATTTAAGGATGGGAAATATCATGGGAGATAGCATCTAATGAAAATTCTCTAATGTAATATATGAACATTGAATAGACTTGCAAGATCGTCCATAATCTATGGCGATCGGTGTACGTAATGCAAAAATCAAAAAAAAATCAGAATTCTGAATTATTGCGCTATTAAGGTTACATGTCTCGTAAAGTCTTATAAAGGAATATAGCCGAAAGGAAAGCAATATTTCATATTTGATATTTGTGCCACGGTATGGAGATGGTGCTTTAACATATCTCGCTCTATCAACTTTCCATATCCAGAATGTAATTCATTAAAATATATGAGGTGTATGTCTGGTCCATCTTTATTGTCCCTCAGGGTTCAAGCATAATAAGCGAAATGGAAAATTCAACGTACATGTAGTTATATGTGTAATACTTGACTGGTCTAGACTAAACCAGCGAGTGTTTTCATAATAATTTCATTTTGTTGCTTTTTATTATTTTGCCGCAGTACCGGCTTTGTTTGCTGTTGACATCAAAATACTGGTATTTTGGAATTTCATCTGGACCATAGATGTATCAGGTAGTATAGCAATATGCTTGAGATGTGTATAGAGAACAGTTATATTTACTTGTTTTGCAACACATTTGAAAACGTTTTAATGAGAATGCAGCGGCATCATATGGTGAGATTTTATAAATTTCTACGACTAAAGTAGTGTTTCCTCTAACGTACGTCTGACGTACGTCAGACGTATGTCAGACGGATCGCTGTGTTTCCATTAATCCATCTCGCATCCGTTTCGCATCCGTCAAATTGACCTTTAAGCTTTTTGGTCATACGATTTGAGAATTGTAATTGTGTTATATATTTACGAAACGTAATAATCAATACAGTAAACGTAATAGCTGACAACGTAATAATGAAATATATATCAATAATCGAAATAATTGAATTAAATAAACTATGTAATATTTTTCGGCATTAACATGTTGTAGTCATATTAAAATAATGAATTGAATAAATATGAAACATTACATTCAGAATATTACCATAATTTTAATGGTTAGGAAAATAAACAGATAATAAGAAAGATAACAGCGGTTGATAAAAACAAATAATATATTCATATAATTTCTATATCTTAATTTGAGATTTTAAAAAAAACGTGGAGACGGGTTCATCGAGCTTTTAATAATATTTGTTTATAAGATACCATTTTTTACATTAACCATCCGTCAAAATGACGGACAGCGTGTTTCCATACATCCGTTGCGTATCCGTTCCGTCTGCAGTCCGTTTATTTTACGGAGCGGGTTGCGTAAAAAAAACGGACTGCAGACGGAACGGATACCCAACGGATGCATGGAAACACTCTAAAGAAAAATAGTGGGAGCGAAAGCTATCCGTTTGCTGCGCAGCTGACGTGCAGCGATTCTACGTTTAGAGGAAACACCACTTAACTTTGATTTCAAATCTATTATTAATATGATTAAAAATACAATGTACCCCACGCGCTATCAAAACTTTATCGTAACACATCTAACGAGTATAGATATATCTGGGAAATGAGCAGTTCTGAATTTAATGGCAAATGGATAACATTACCGATTTGGCCCTGCTCATTCGGAAATCGATTTCAACTTGACAACTTGCATAAGTCAAAGTATTTACGATATTTAAATAGACATTAATCCAAGAAAGGTCATTTACCCTGAAAAATACGTGAATGAGTTCTGTGTAAAATGAGTAGCTTCGTTATTGCAAATAATTTTTAAACTGCAGAGGATCTAATCTCTCGATGCAAATAAATCTTATTCGATATTTTAAGCAAAAGATAAAACATAAAGCATTTGTAAATCATACAAACCACTCTAGAATTGTTGTCGGTGTTTTACAAAAACACGCGCTTAATTCTTTCAAACATAGTATACGTTATGTATACGTTATGTCCGAAACCCAAACGAACCTTAAGCAACAAACATTCTGCATCCCCTTACAAACCCAGAGACGGTAGTGCAAAAGAAATATTATATTTATAACATATATTACATATATTATACAAACAAATAATTGCTATCTCCCCTGCCCCATCCCCCGTCGTTCGGCTGTATATAGTTCCTTTATTGGCACCATACACCCACACCCCCTCCCCTCTGTTAAAAATTGTCAGGATCCACAGTAGATCCCCCTCCCCCTTCCTTCACATACTCTCAATCGGCCTTCCCAATCAGATGTGCAATTTCGCGTAACGTCTTCTTGATTCTTCTTGATTTCTCCTCGATATCAGTGGATATGGTCATTCAATAGGCTGATCAAATTAAATTAGTGAGATGCTTTCCAGCAGCAAAAATACCCGACAAATGAGTATGCGTCGGTCTGTAAAGTATCACACTCATTACATTAACTCAATTGACCTTGTTATTATACGGGGTTATTGCCTTTGTTGCGGTCGAGCTGGTTATTGTCGTTTTTTTTTCCTTATATAATAATAAGTGGTCGAAATATAGAGAATTATTCTCGTCGTTTTTCTTATATAAAAAGTGGATGAAATAAGGAGAAGTCATAAAGACGTTGTCATTCTGTGATATATGAACGTTTTCTATGGTATTTTTTTTTAATTTAAGACATAGGAACCGGATGTCGTCGCAACTTATATAATTATTTTGAAGGTAGATATTAAGTTACATAAATAGCTGACTCAATTAGGAAAGCGAGCGACAAAAGGTAAATGGATCCAATAAAAAATTGAGTCAAATAATAAATCGAGTCATATGGGAAATCAAGTGAAACGGAAATAAAGTCAGAGAGGGATTTTTTTTAAGGGCTCGATTCAAATAAGAACTCGAGTCAAATAGCGAATCGAGTCAACTAGCAATTCGAATCGATAGAGAAATCTTTTTAAATCGAGTCAAATATTAAATAACGTCAAAAAGAACATCAAGTCAAATAAAAATCAGAGCAAACAGGTAATCGATTCTCAAAGGAATTTGCGTTAAAATAGAAATCAGGTCAAATATGAAATTGAGTCAAATAGAATATCGAGTCAAATAAGAGATGGAGTCAAATAGGAAATCGAGTCAAATATGAAATTGAGTCGAATAAAAAATCAAGGCAAATAAGAGATCGAGTCAAATAGAAAATTGAGTCGAGCATGAAATTGTGTCAAATAGAAATCTAGTTAATAACAGATCGAGTCTAATATGTAAAATAGTCCAATAGGAAATCGTGTCACATTAAGGAAATCCAGTTAAAAAAATTGGATCAAAGGGCAGATCGAGTATAATACGAGAACGGGTCAAATAGAAAAAAAAAGTTAAATAGGATATATAAAAAAAAGCAAAATGAGTCAAATCGGATCTTAAGGATGAAATTAAGTCAAATAGAAAATCGAGGCAAATAAGAGATCGAGTCAAATAGAAAATTGAGTCGAATAGGATATTGTGTCAAATTGAAAATCTAGTTTAATAATAGATCGAGTCTAATAGGTAACAGAGTCCAATAGAAAATCGTGTCACATTAAGGAAATCCAGTTAAAAAATTGGATCAAAGGACAGATCGAGTGTAATACGAGAACGGGTCAAATAGATAAATTAAATTAAAAAGGATATATTAAAAAAGCAAAATGAGTCAAATAGGATCTTAAGGATGATATTAAGCCAAATAGAAAATCAAGGCAAATAAGAGATCGAGTCAAATAGAAAATTGAGTCGAATGTGATATTGTGTCAAATTGAAAATCTAGTTTAATAATAGATCGAGTCTAATAGGTAAAAGAGTCCAATAGAAAATCGTGTCACATTAAGGAAATCCAGTTAAACAATTGGATCAAAGGGCAGATCGAGTGTATTACGAGAACGGGTCAAATAGATAAATTAAATTAAATAGGATATATTAAAAAAGCAAAATGAGTCAAATAGGATCTTAAGGATGAAATTAAGCCAAATAGAAAATCGATGCAAATAAGAGATCGAGTCAAATAGAAAATTGAGTCGAATATGATATTGTGTCAAATTGAAAATCTAGTTTAATAATAGATCGAGTCTAATAGGTAACAGAGTCCAATAGGAAATCGTGTCACATTTAGGAAATCAAGTAAAAAAATGGTGGGTCAAAGGGCAGATCGAGTGTAATACGAGAACAAGTCAAATAGGAAATCGAATCGAGTCAAATAGAAAAATCAAATCAAATAGGATATATAACAAAGCAAAATAAGTCAAATAGGATCTCGAATGAAAAAGAAACATCTAGTTAAGTAGTACTTCGAGACAAGATATCCAGTCAAATAGGAAAACGAGTTAAATAAACGAATCGAGTCAAAATAACATCGAGTCAAATAAGAAAGCGAGTCAAATATGAAAACGTATCAAAGATCATAAAAATGTTGATAATATACCATGAGGACATATTCATAGCAAAAAAAGGAAAATAACTACAACGTATTCTGGGTAGTCTTCTTACCAGCCCCGCATTTTTATGATTACATTTATTATAGACATATATAATACAACACTCCCCTTTCAATACCATTCGTTCCCATCCTCAAATCAACATATCTTCAATCCCTCCCACGTCTCTTTCCTTGCTTAAGTATTACCACATATTGAAAGCAGCTCCGGTTATTATTCCCCGAAGTGTCCACCTTAACTCAGTTAGAGCATCTAGGTTATGTCTGATCAAAATGCGAACCATCATGTATACGGAGGAAAATTGGAATCTAACTGAAGCCAGGTTAAGACATTTCATTGAACGTTCGAGCTTGTTTTGAATTGTAAATGATAGCCTGTGTGCAAGATAGACCAATGTCTATATTTTTCGTTTTCGTGTTCTTACACAAACATTTATTGAGGTAGATACTTCACAAAATTAAAACTAAATATCAAAACTTAATGAGTATCCGTAATATTGATCAATGCATCGATATATTTAATATTTTTATATAACTCAGGGGTCATGTTTGAATATATATTTGTCCATGAATGGAAGTCTTTCAGTCTCAGACCCGGAAATGACTTAAGTTTCGTTAAAAGGGCATCACCTTGAAACCTAATTGCTTCTGTGTCATGTTATTGTCATTGCGAGAAGCCATTGCATAACTTAATGGAAAAATTGTTAATATAAGAAAAAAGTTGTTTTGCATTTGCAGTCCTTTAAATGGAAACAGCTCGATCTCATCAATACTTACCAAAACAGCTATGAAAATACTCATTGTCGGTCGACTTTATTATAAATCAGGTTCCTGTATTAGAAATAATGGGTAAACATTTTATATAACAAATTCGTGTCTTGTTATTTACTTATATATAGTGATTAATGTCTATGTGTGGTACATATTGATGACCTCCTTGTATTTAGAATATGGCCGTAAACTATATAAAGATATAAAAACTGAGCTCAAGAAAAAAAGAACAATAGTCATAATTCGAATTGAAACCCAATCTAATAAGAGTGTATGAAAAGGTCGCGCATAGCTGAACGTTGGCGGAAATATGTTCATTTATCAGACACATAAGGTTACATGAATATTATTCAATCAGCAATCGTTAAATGATAATAATATATTAATACTACATTGAACGACGTCTTGTCGCATTTCACCGGTCCTATCATCAGGATATCTATTCCATCAACGGTCGTTTCGGCCCTTACATCGACGACCTCCAGATATGGGCCAGTGGGGTTGATTGGATCCCGTTTGAAAACCGTGGGCTTTTATAACTCATTGTACCAAAGCCACAAGGTTGTCGTTCCTGTTTGCACCCCGTTCTCCTTGATGATAGTTTTTTTCTTCTTTCCTGTAATGCCAAGCATGCAAAGAGTTCTTCACACTGACTGGACGTGGAACTCTCGGTATGCAACTTTGGCTGGTAAAACAACACGCCTTCCACCCTTTGTCTGGGCACTGCATGCCTAGTTCTAGATACGTAAGTCGCTTGTGTTCGTTAGCCTCGTCAATTCAATTTTCGTGTGGTACTGTGAGCTCTATCAGTAGTTCAGTGATTTTGGTTTGTTACCATAGCACGATGTCTGGTCGTAAATTCGTGGTAGCTATATGCTGTGGGAAGCTAAGTTGCTTACTGACGTCTGTCCGCCTTTGTCAGTCATTTATTGTTGGCAGGATGGCTCCTGCCGCGGTCAGCATGTGCTTTCCGTACTTTCCTTCTGTCTCTCTGATAAAACTAATGACCTGTAGTCCTTTCCCGTCGCTACCGCTGCACTTTTTGCAAGCCTTATCTATGTCTGTCGATTTGACTTCTAGCACTTGTTTATGCCTTCATTTGTATCTTCCATCGGATAGGGCCCTTGAACATGATAATAAAATATGCTCCAACGTAGCTCTTTTGCCACATATATTGCACAGTGGGTCGTCACTTTTCCATGTACAAAGGTTGGTTGAAGTAGGCAATATATCATACGCAGAGCTTAAAACGAAACAGAGTTTTCTCATTTGGGCCACTTCATTAGTCATGCGTGCCCCTTCCTCTTCTTGCCGGACATCGCCGTGGCCTTATTCGCACCGTCATTGGATAGACATTGATGTAAACCTACTTCTGGTTGTACATCCTAGCCCTTTTGCGTTACGGTCCCAATGATGTCGCTATACTTTAGCCTTTCTTCTGCTGATTTTACACCATCCACTACTTTCCACTTTTTTCGGCGCGGTTTCTACCTACCCCGTTGATATAATCGTCGGTACTATCTTGTAGCATGATCTCATGTCTCACCCTGGCGAGTCTGTATTCTTCAACCAGAGACGAAAGCGGCAGTTGAAATTTTCAGATAGTACTTTAAAGGTACACGCTGCTTATACTCTGCGGTACATTTGACCGTCTCCCTAGGACCATGCGGATCGTTCGGTCTAGTGCCTCGACTGAGCTTAGCGGCATTTTGTAGATAAATAGCGGCAATGTTAGACAAGCAAGTATGCCACGTTGGTAGCGCCATGCCTTGTAGCTTCCAGGGAGCCTACTTTTGTCGACTGATAAAGTCATTCAGTTGTCTTCGAAAGTATCTCTGTTATTTTTACTGCGTTAAACATAGTGTCACGTTGAACACTTTGCCTAAACATTTTTTTCCTGGGTGGTTTGGATTGTCTTGTTTGGTATTCGGAAGACTGTCTTCATGTGTCTGCCTCGCCTCTATAGTAGAGTTGAGAGCAATTACACATGAGCTAACGTCAACATGAAAGTATAGTGAAGATACTACTTAAAGCGTATTTAAATTATTTAAGTGAATAATATTAGGGATTGCCTAAGGCTATATACATAAGCTGCATAGAATAAGAAAAGGCATTCGTCCGGTTAAGCCATGAGAGATCAATCGAAATATTTATACAGCTAGAATTGCTCTTAAAGAAGTAAGTACACTGTTTTATAAATATTCTACTTGGATATTGCAGTATTAGTATAATAATAACGGTGATCAGATTGAATAAGGATGAAAGGTAGGACAAAACAGGATTGCGTGGCACAACTGTCATCTTAAAACTAGTTGGAATACTTATAAATAAAGTATTTGAAACTGAAGATGAGAAACGTTCGATGGTGGTAAAATGCATGTGAAACATCTTATTCTAATCGTGAGACGACGGAAAATAATTATCAATCCCTATAGTGAAATTAACAAGTGAGGTCAAAATTTATATACAGCAACGAGCATGAATCATCATCATTATATTATGGCAGTGGTAATATGAGTCATATTCAATTAGATTGAAAACTGTCAATAGTTCATTTTTTTGTTAGAAAGTGCGTTCAGCGTCAATGGTGATGCCATTCAGAGGCTGTGTTGGTATATGATAAATAAAAAACCGCTGTAGCAATTGGTAATGCTATCTCGAATTATGTTTTTCCTATCCTCCTATTCTTACTACGCCAAGTCAATAGGCTATCTGCTCTGTATTTTCTGTTGTTTTCTTCTTTCTCTCTTTCTTTCTTTCTTTCTTTCTTTCTTTCTTTCTTTCTTTCTTCTTTCTTTCTTCTTGTTTGTCTTCTACTGTTTTCGTTGTACTATTACTACGACGACAATTTATATTGTTTTAGAACAATGTCTTCCTGCATTCAAGAAACAACAAAAAAGTAATAATTGGTACCCCTTGAAAGTTAGTTTCTCATACCGTGTTATATGAAAACTCGTCAGAAATTCAGAAATATGCCAGGCGTCTCTAAACTACTTTGACTGGATTCATAACATTGATCATTGCTTAACTGTGGATGTTACTCTTGCATATATATAATCAATAACTGAAATGTATTTTTGGACGAACTACTTACCTACCGATCCTCTAAAAAAGTACTGATATTCACGAACATTGGCGCAAGATTAATTTTCAGCGGACCCAAAGATTCTATCAGGAATACCACGCTATATCTCGAATCTACTTGATATTTATGTTCCCTGCCGAACCCTAATTTTTTTTGTTTGATGAAGTACCAATACCGGGAACAAAACATTGTTACCACAGTATGATTGGTAATGCAGTCATGTAGTTTTTTTAAAATGTGTCTTTGTCCTATTTTCTTTATTGACATAGTGTAATGCTGATATTGGAAGACACGTAATTTATCGTTTGAATTACCCAATCACCATATTGAACCTATATCGACAAGCCGCGACTGTTTACGGTAGGTCGCAACTTGCATGTTTGTTAAGTTATAACCGACGTACATTGCTACGGGAAAGCTGTAAAAACACTCAGACATAAAAGTCTTCCGGGTCTAAAGTCACCAAGTTAATAAACAACATAACATACCAGTTTTCCAATCAGATCTCTCTATATGGGATAAGCTTAATACTCTCTGGGTAATTCATACCTAGCTATTCGATTAGTTATAATTTCGTTCGTTTGCAATCAATGTTGGTTACGACTTACCGAATATATCCATAGTTTCTTAAAGAATCGGAACACCCTCTAATTGGCATCAAACATGCAAAGTACTGAAAATATAACAACCTGCAGTGTTTGGGTTATGGAAAAAACGTTTGTCAAATTTATGCTAATAATATAAACTCGTCAAATATGGTGAGTATATAATATCAACATCAGTATTCAAAATTATAATATCCGTTCGATAGGATTGTAATTTTCAAGTTAAGATGTGTCAATTCACCTGTTACAATGAGTTTTCTATTATCGCCCACGATGTTTGAGGTAAATTTTACGACACCGGCGTTTTTAGGCCCCAACCCCAAAGGTTGGGGGCCTATAGATTCGGGATGTCCGTCCGTCCGTCTGTCCGTCCGTCCGTCATCGATTCTTTTCCAGGCTGTATCTTTGTAACGGATGGTCGTAGTGACCTGGGAATAGGCTCATATGAAAGGTATTCGCCTGTAGATGTGCCTTTTAACAGTTTCGGCCAGATTAGGCCACCGAAAATAGCAGAAATTGGCCAAAATGTCTAAAAACAGCGGTGTTTCGAACCATAGGATTTTCCAGGCTGTATCTCTGTAACGAATGGTCGCAGAGATCTGGGAATAGACTCATATGAAATGTCCAAAAACAGCGGTTTTTCGAAACATGAGCTTTTGCAGTTTGTTTCTTTGTAACGGATGGTCGTAGCGACCTGCAAATAGGCTCATATGAAATGTCTCGGCGTGAAGATGTGCCTTTTGGCAGTTTCGGTCACAAGAAGTTGGCAAAAAAATGCCCAAAAGCTTTGATTTTCCAAAACATGAGCATATACGAGATAGTCAATACCCCTTCGAATCGGGGGGCGGTTGGGGCCTTTTCGTGTTTCACAAATACTTCCTTGTTCTTTTATGTTATACCAACGGTTATCCCCCTTTTATTATGAAAACATCCGCGAATATATAATTTTCGGGAATTATCGAACTCCCTTATTACATATATCAAGTTGATTCCATCTATACTACATACAAAACGCATATAACACGAAAGGGAACTGGTTTGAAGAAATGAATTTCTTATTTGTATTCCAGACCCATGCAATTAAGCTATATCTACCAAACTCACAAATACTACTATTTGAACACAAATTCACCTGAGTATTGTATTTGATTTAACTAGAAACTCATTTTTTCAAATTTATTAACTACTTAGAGCACTTTGTTAATACTTTCACAGGTTATTTGAAAATAAAAATTATACAAGCCTTCAAGGAGAGTGATTATGAAAATGGCACTGGATAAGATAAGATTTATTTCATTTCCAAAATACATTTTCAATTATGCATATAATCATACAACGAAAATTTGTTTGGAGAATGAAAGGGAGCTGACAGACGAAATTTTGAATTGCTTATTTTGGTCTGCCCCTACTACCACTAACTTAAATAACTAAACACTAGTTTATTTTTAGGCCCCAACCCCAAAGTTGGGGTCCTATAGAGTTGGGTTGTCCGTCTGTCCGTCCGTCTGTCTGTCTGTCTGTCTGTCATCGCTTTCTTGTACGGGCTAGAACTTGAACGGAAGGTCATAGAGACTTGGTTATAGGCTCAAATGAAAGGTCTTGGTCCGTAGATGTGCCTTTTGACAATTTCGGTCAGAAATACCCGACCGAAAGTTGTCTAATTGGGCAAAAATGGCGGGTTTCATATAAAATTTATTAAAATCTACGAAAAACCACACCCCTTCAAGTTTGGGGGCGGTTGGGGCCTGCTCGTGTTTCACAAATACTTCCTTGTTTCTTTGCCATATCTTGTATATACTTGTAGTTTTGCCCAATTCGGATAATTTTTGGTATGTTTACTTGAACTCGATTTAAGGCTTAGGAAACTGAGTGTTGTGTAATAAAGTTGAATCCATAATATCCAATTCTGGTTGAGCTGAGTTTCTGGATGAAAAAAATGACATCCATAATATTCAATTCTCTTTATTTCAAGTAACAAAATATTTATCTAATTAGGCCCCAACCCCAAAGTTGGGGCCCTATAGAGTTGGCGTGTCCATCCACCGGAAATGGCCGAATTTAGCCAAAAACACAGGTTTTCGACATATGTACGGGCTAGAACTTTTGAACGGAGGGTCATATAGATTTGGTTATAGGCTAAAATTAAAGGTTTTAATGCGTAGATGTGCCTATTGACAGTTTCGGCCAAATTCAAACACAGGAAATGGCTGAATTCGGCCAAAATGTCCAAAAACACCGGTGTTTCGACATGTGAGTATAATGACTTTATACAACTTTTGAACGGAAGGTCAGAGATTCTTGAAATGAAAGGTCTTGACGTGTAGATGTTGCTTTTGACAGTTTTGGCCACAGATTAGGCCAACGCAAGTTGGCCAAATTTAGCCGAATTGAGCCGAAATGTCCAAAAACAGCGGTTTTTATATGAACTTTTACGGGTTAGAACGGAAGGTCATAGAGACT
>LQRL01094971.1:6127-24474 GCA_001703475.1 Hydroides elegans | reverse complement strand
ATTTAAAGCATGATAATGGACTATGGTTTACGTATAAAATAAACTTCTTCCAGATAAGAACCACATCTTCATAATCATTTTTAAGACTGCAAATGATTAAAATAAATCAAACCCTCCTGCAGATAGACTATATTGGATCAGTAACGAATGATTTTAGCTCTCTTTCATACTTTTTGTTAAAAGGGATAAACGTTGATTTATAAATCAGTAATGTTGCAAAAACAACTATTATCATTCCAGGGAAATATTGTATATGAGACTATTATGACACAGGTTATAAACATCATAAATGTTATTCGGTATTATAGGCCATGTAGGTCATTTTCATCTACAGATTAATATACTATAGATCATTTTAATTAACTAGGGTCTGATATGAAGTTCGATTGCAATATCTCCCATGGTCGAGTTACGTCATTTTAGGACGGACAGTCCGACTGTTTTAAGTATTCAAAAGGTTATATTTCATTTTTTAATTTTGATTATATACAGGCACTGATCCAGAAAATATTGAATCTGGGGGAGCCAACAGTATAAATATAAGACCGAAACTGGGGGGCGCCAATCTATCATGTTTGTATTACATATAAGGGCGAACAGGGAGTGCGCGCCGGGAGCCCACCCTCTAAATTTGCGCCTGATATAGGATGTTTTTACTAATTCGACTTCAAAACAAAACTGAGGATGCGCACTGCATATCTGTGTATCATGCATGGTCAAGGTTATTTTATAATTTGAGGTTGAATAATTACGTTTGTTATTACAATGACGCCGTTCATAGGATGTTCCTATTTCAAATGATGTTTTGTCGTTTTTCAAGCTATTTGTCGTGAATAGGTCACACGCTTTATTTACATATCACACTTCTGAAATAATGACTCATTTCAATTTTCAATTTAAATGCACAGCTAGCAAACTTTTATTAAACGTTATAATGTTATAAGAAGACTTTTCCTTTTGAAGATTAAGATTATATTAAGATTTTCGCATTACGTTTTTCTGTTCTGCTTCAAGCTGAGTAAAAATGGAAGACCATTTAAGCTATCTTCGACTCTATCTTGAACACATTTTTCTACATTTCAATGTTAAAAAGTATATTTTCTTGTTGTTTATATTTGTGAATTTATATTTAGAATATTTCATAGATTACTAAAATGCTTTGTGGGGTGCCCTTTAAAAATATATTTTGTGATACAATCACATTTAGCACATTTTCTATTGCTATGGCAGCATGATATCTAGAGTCTATCTTTTTAGGGAATACCCCTTCAATTCGACATTTCGGTTATTACCTGAATTTTTTTCTCGTGATGTAGTGCGTTAAGTGGTTATATGAAATATCACTTACCTAATATACCCCGGTGGTCAAAATAGAGATGATTTAGGTCGTATCCAATATCCTTTTTGTATATTACAAATGAGTAACCATCCAGATTGTTGCTTCTAAATGGAGGTTATTAGGCGTTCCATTGCTTGATACATTTAGTGATTGAATTAAATGATATAAAGATTTGTATTTTGAGCTATTATCACTGAAACGTCTTGCAATATATTACGTCTTTTGCTGAATGTGATTTACACTATTTCACAATTTTCACAATTTTTCTTAACTGAGTGATGGTCGTTGCTCAATAATAACAAGCCGACATAAGCGAAAAGTAGAAGAGTGTCTGTAAATAATGTTTGGTTTTGCAGATGATTTTTCATCCTCTGGATATATTTTTTGAAACAATCTTTGAAATGATGGTTATGTTTCGTGCAACACTGTATATTTCTTACAAATCAATGACCTACTGAAATATCTGACATACTTAATATATATAACAAAAAATACCAATCCGAAACCGTTAAACTTATAACTGCATTCTCAAAATACACTTTATACGGAGCGTATACTGAATCTACCGTCCGCGCAATCCATTCCATTTAATCCATTGACTGCATCAAACAGCGGATTCTCACATGGAGATGAAAACACGACTTCACACCGATGCTGAGCATGTACCTCAAAGTCTTTTGGAAAGACGAAAGAAAAACTATAAAGCCATCATCAAATGCAAATCATTGGATGTCTGTATACTCCTAATGGGGTTAAGGAATCTGCCCCAACATGTTTGATCCGACGAAAAACTGTGCTAGAAATAAGGCTGACAAAATTCAATATACATGCGATCTTGCATTCGCTTATACGAGTAACGACGTCCCGATCACGTGAAAAATTAAGTTCCGTTTTTTTGTCTGCGTCACGTCACGTCGTTCAACGCCGCAGTGCGAAAGTGACGTTATGCCATCTATGGACGCCGTGTCAAGTGGACAACTGTTGATTTCATAAAGCACTGCTGAATCTGCATTGATTTTGAAAAAAGGCAAATATCAATTAGAAAACTGTCAAGGGATGGGGATGAGGATGTCCTAATTTGATAGTAGGATACAATTGTGAGAATAAAAGCAAATTTGTCATAAGCTCGAACAAATTACCACTTTGCCCTATTGCGTCCTGGGCTAGTGAGTTAATACTGAGTCATCTAGCGAGCACTGACGTCATACTCGCGCTTTACGTTTTACTAAGCGAATACATTTTTATTATCTGACCTCTCATTTCTCCAATAAATAGCCGTTTAAAACTGAGTCATCGTTTTCCTATTAACGTTTGTTATCACCCACAATAATATAAACGAGATGCGAGATCAGAGATTAAATGCCTAAAAGATGAATGTTTCGTGCGTATCAATAGATAATCAACGTATTTGTCAGTTTTCCGGATTTATGGTCGGGCGAGCTCAAAACGCATGTGTAATTTCATGCGTTTTTGAGTATTACGCGGTTGTATCGTAAATGCGACTATACCGATAAGCAACGTAGTTTTTGAGCGAAACAGTGAAACATTTAACATTATTCATATTTTAGGTAAAAATGATGACTTCATCCTATTTTCCGCTATATTAAGATACATGGCACCGAAAGGTACGAGCAGAGGCAATGCAACACGAATCTAACCGTTCCAAGTCTCGATCTGAAATGGCTGTTATCAAATCAATGTAACACAATGTCGTTTTAACAGTGTATTATTATTCATCTACATTATCAAAGGACTATGTACAGTTCATTTTGTTAAAATTCAGTATTATTTAATATTGTGTCCTGACCGATATAAAAATATTTCTTATCCAAAACGAAAAAAAAAACAATATATTTTTTTTTCAGTGACGTCACCCTTATGTGCGCTCCATTCAACTGCTCCACTGGATCCCAAATCTTAGCGTTACGGCGCGCGCGGATCTCCGACGACCAAGAACGCCGCAACACGAGAAATGATTGGAACGTCGATCAAAGGGAGAAGAGAAACATGTATCCGCGGACAACCGATATGTGGTTGCCATGAGTGATAGCCACCGGAGAGCGTGGAGGGCGGGATTTTTTTTTTCAGTCGTGGGTGGTCATTGTATGGAAGAATATGGAGAAAAGATTGAGAGAAAATGGAGCTAGATGATGTCAGACACTGTATGAAGGACTTCGCTGTGGCTATTTTATTATTTATCATCAAAACAGGTAGAAAAAGAAAGAGGAGAATTCAAAATACAAGAGTTTATGATAGTAGAATACTATCAAACGACCATGTACAATGTAGAGGCATAATCATATATTTCTTCATCACTGCGACATTGAAAGAAAATTTTGTTATTCAATACCATTCATTTGTCTTTTTTTTTCTTCACTCAATTCCATGGAAAAATACTTGGTGTTTGATCGCAATGCCATCGCTTACATTCGATAGTTACGATTAATTTTATTTATATTTCACACTATATTGCATCACCATCATACATCTTACCTTTTACCATGAGTTAAGCCTTTCTATGTCCTTGAAATAGTTAGGGTTGAATATCCGTAAACACCCTATTACTGTTAGCACCGTCAGTTTCACATCTAAAATCCTCAGACTCAGACGGTTACTATAGCAACCGACGGGGGATCTAGTGTCTCAGTTGTTAATGACAAGCGACAAAGTAGGGTTTTTACCCCAAAGCACTTGCAAGAAGTTGATGGATTCGTGCCTTAGCAATGTGGAGAGTTCTATTCTGCTCAATTATTTTTGTCGGGATGTAATAACAGCTAGTGCGGAAATATAAAGCCTTGCATGAATTAAATAAAATCCAACAATGAAATATTCCTTTCTTATACATGTATATAACAATAAACAAATGCGAGTATGTTCTTCTAATGGGTTCCTTAGTTATTTTTCTAATGGTTGCAGTGTTTGATGGGCCTTCTGTCAAAATGATGAACGGAACCGGGATGCAAATCTTTGATTATGAAATTTGGTTGGCGGCGGACATCTGTAGGCATTTTTAAGCTTTCGTTTTCGATTTTGTTCCCCATAAATTATGCTAAAGAGGCAACTATAGCTGACTCATCGTCAGTTGTTGTCGTCCATTTACAAGACTGTTTTTGGCGTTTTTTTTTGTTAAAGGATTGCACAATATATCGTTATATACCTGGGAAAACTTATAATACATCAAAGGTTTTTATTTCATGGAAATCTAGGTGAAATGTTTAGGCTAATAGGTACATTAAATTTGGCTGAAATACAATATTTTAAGTTTTTTTTTAAGATAAACATTTGTTTTCATGAAAGTATTCTTCAAGATGAATCCACATCTATATTTGATATGGACATTATCAATTTGCGACCACTTATCTTATTTATTGATAATAATGTTTGGGTCATCTCGATTATTCAGTGTGCAATCAGGACCTTCCCCCCCCTCCCCCTCGATATTGTAAATGCTTAGAAATTGAAGGAAAGAAATATTAACGCCGATGCGTTTTTCAAATTCGCATCGAACGCAACTAATGAGTGACATATTGTATGTGTTATGACAAAAACAATATAAATCATTTACTCAATTTAGAAATGTCAAAAATGAACATTTATGAAATGTAGCATTCCGCCTAAATGTGGAAGTTTCTCAAGCCAGTCTCCATTAAATTTCGAGTAATTAAATAGCCTTGTTCCAATTCGTCCGTCAGGGGGACGTTATTAATAGATACCCAAGCATCCATCATGAACTTATATAAAATATATAATGCTTTTCTTTAAGGAAACCGTGAGAACTGAGATGAGCACGTATTCTATTTCTTCAACTTTTTTTTCTGTTTAGAGGTCGAAAGTACCTTTTGGACCACTGGCCATATCAGGACCCTTAATGTGATTATTGCAAAAAAAAAACGAATAAATTCGTTGACTTTTACGGTGGAGCCTATCTGGTCTAGAAATCCCGGGACATAATATCCCCGAACATTAATGGGCGGTTCCAGACGTCGCGCTTGAATCCACGATTATGTCGGGTATTATTTGTCTACTCCGCGATTGCAATATCCAAGCTTAATCCAAGATTAGTAAAATAATCGAGGAATCATTCTAGATTAATTTTCGGTTCCAGACCGTTCGATCAGCTTTGGATATTGGAATCTAGGACCAATCCAAGATTATTACTGCATGTTATGCCACATGATAAAAATATAATATTGATCGTCTTCATTTTAATGTCCCAGAAACAAAGAAAGTGTTTATATTTGAAATATTATCATAATAATTGGACATGTTTTGATTGACTCGCGCATTTAATGATATTTTTGAAGTATACATGGGCTAGTTTATTGATCAATCGGGGGTATAAATATCAGGAATTACAAAATGATATTGCATATGGATTTAATATGGATAGTTCAAAAATGAACTATACGCCTTTCGAAAAAAAATATCTTGTATGAAATTATCGAAAAAAATATAGAAATTATTGAATCAAAGAAAAATGATGCAAAAATGATAGCGAAGAAGAACAAAATTTGGATCGAAATTCATAACGAATTTAGTGCCGTACAAGAAACATATAACCGGACGGAAAAACAACTTTGCTTTCTTTGGAAGAATATGAAGGCTAAAGCCAAAAACGATGCAACTTCAGACCTTGGAGGTCCAAAGGAAAAGACCATTGATGAACTTGATGAATGTGCCTGGTCACACTTAAGGGCTGGGCCTCATTAATGGCGTGTTTGGGCTGTTTTCATAACATTTTCCGACGCATCGTCTGTTAAGTATTCGGAATACTTGAATGTCAATAAAAACGCATAAAAGCATGATTATTTTAAATTTTATTGCTAAATATCGTTCTTATAAACAGTCTACTCATCCTTAACTATAACAGTTATGCAATTCTATTCTCATATCATAGGCAGCTGTCGATCGGTTTCAATAACAATATGTCCAGCATAAAAATCTATTTTCCTATGTAAATTACCAAATATCATATTCTATTTCAGATTGAAAATGAGGAAAACCTGGAGCTACCCGTTAATCTGAGCATACCCGACCCAACAAGTTCTACATCTCAGCTAAATAAGACCGCTGCAAAAGTCGAAACCACAACATCCATAGCCAAAACATCTCAATCCGAGCCGCCTATCCAAACCACGACCAAGAAGTCGCCGGCCACAAAGTCCCCGGTTCCAGGAGTTAAGACTAGGCCCAAGACATCTCTTCGTGAGTCCCTGGCCTCAGTCGGCGATGGACAGGTCCTATCAGATAAAATGAAACAAGAAACTGAATATAGGTCAGAAATGTTGAAATTAGCTCGCGAGCTGCAAAAGATTAAAACTCAACAATTAAAGCAAGAAGCTATCGAACTTAAAAAAATAAAGTTACAACTTGAAATTAATTCTTTGCAGGGCTATCAGGTAGCAGTAGTGTCTTCAGATTATGTCGAAAATGCTGATAATTGAATTAGATACCAATATATAGCATAAACGTAAGTCGTGCCTTCCTACTTGTTGTTACAAATGTTAAGAAATACATCAACTTTAAACGCTAAAATCTAAACGCAAAAGGCTTAATCATAAACGCTAAATATTAAACCCTTAACGCTAACCGATAATTTCTTAAAAACTAAAACCTAAACGCTAAACGCTGCACGTGAAATTGTTACCAACACCATAAACGCTAGTCTATAAACAATACATGCTTAAACGCATGACAATAAACGCATGAATAGTAAGTTATAAATCGTAAACGCATAAACGCTTGACGTTAAACGCATAGATATTAAGCTATAAATGCTAAACGCATAAACGCTTGACGTTAAACGCATAAATATTAAGCAATAAATGGTAAACGCATAAACGCTTGACGTTAAACGCATAAATAATAAGCTATAAATGATTAACGCATAAACGCTTGGCGTTAAACGCATAACTAGTAAGCTTTAAATGGTAAACGCATAAACGCTTGACGTTAAACGCATAAATATTAGGCTACGAATCGTAAACGCACAAAGAATAACCGATGAAATCTCAAACGCTAAAAGCTAAACGTTAAACGCTTAACATCAAATTTCATATAGATACAAACCTTTAAACGCTAAACTATAAAATATAAACGTGTAGCATAAATGATTGGCATGGAACACCAAACGATAAGCCTAAACCGTTGAAAGCTGAACGTTAAACGCATACTGCTTAACGCTAAACGATTACCCTGAAACGCTTAAACGGTAAACGCTTAAACGCTAAGATCCTTGCTTTCCAACGCTTTACTTGAAACGCTTAACTGTAAGCAGTTACCAATTAACAGATAAACGTTTTAAGTTACACGCTTTATTATATTCAAGTGAAAAAACGCATTAAGCGTTAAACGCAAAACGCTGGACGATAAGAAAGTAAGAAGCTAGAACAGCGAGCAAATGTACATGCAGTGAAAATTAAATTTTACATGCATGTGTATTTAAGAAGCAATAAAGTATTATTTACGCGAAATTGTTATTTAATGTAGTCTGGTTACACAAAAGCGGTTTTATTACAACAGGCCCCTATGTCACTAGTCTTGAAATATGATATGTCATAGCTTGTTTGAAATTATATTTCAAATCATGTATATAAATTATAATGCTAAATACCTTTACTGTCGGCTTAAAAGTTATATCATGCGGCTACGTTATGCTGCTACTCGGACTTCATTACCATCAACTTGCAATACTGGAACGTCCTCGGTACCGTTGGGTGGGGGGACTTCGTTTGGAATATTGCGAATTCTAGCAAGATTATGCAAAGCAGCACATGCAATGATAACAGTCAAGGATGTCTCTTTTTTAAGCCTAAGTTTCAGAGCCAAACACGGAAATCTACTCTTCATCAGTCCGAAAAGATTCTCAATCTTAACCCGGGTTTGACAATGGACGTAATTGTATCGCCTTTGAGGCGGTGTTGTCGAGTTTAACAATGGTGTTAGAAGATAAGTTTTAAGTGCGTATCAGTTGTCACCCACCAAAATCCATCTATTTCGCCATTTTCAAATTTATCGGCAATCACACTATTATCAAAAATTCGGCTATCATGTGTACTGCCTGGCCATCTAGCAACTATATTCCTAACAAGCAGATTTGCATCCCCGATCACTTGAACGTTCATCGAATAGAAACCTTTCCTATTGCGATACAGTTCTGCTTGATCTTTTCCTGGTGAAATGATTGGGATGTGGGTACAATCTATTGCCTCAACAATATTGGGCATTCGTGCAATATTGAAAACTTTGATTATCAGACTGGTTATCAGACTGGTGCTTGATTTGCGTACACCAAAACATCTCCATCTGTTCTTAGAGAACAAGATGAAGAATAGAAATGTAAGGTTAATAACAACTGATTTATTGCCGGAATCGAGGTGATTTTTTTTCTGAGGGTCATCAAATTCGTCTGTTGTTAATAAGTCATCAAGGAGCTCAACTACCAAGGCTTTTGGAAATCTGAATCTGTTTAAAATGTTTCATCTGAAAACTCTTCAATAGGATTAAGCCTATCCCTTATTACTCTCTCGGGTCTCTCATTTACTTCATTATTTTCTATCACCTCTACTATATCCATATATTCAACATTTTTCGCCATATCGTGATAATTCGTATAGCGCCATATAGTATACAATCTAGGAGATTTTATGAGGGTCGAAAGTATCGATAATATTACAATCATAGTCGATAGAATACATAAAAATAATACACAATACATATCGTATCAAATTATTACCTAATAGAGAATTAAGGGTAAGCTCGAAGTCGATATTTGTTTGATATGTTGGATTCATTACGTAACTGGTGACAAATAAAATAATATTTACAAAATCAAGATATTATAAATATATATATTTATAAGTTTATATTACAGAACTCATAACGATCTGCAGTTTTAAATCACTTTTATGACACATATTTTTGTATAATTTAATTAATTTTATTTTAAAACATCTTTGTATATTTTTTTTGGTAAATTCGCACATGTTTCAATGTTTATGTTTTGGCTGTTTTGTTTATAAAATTGTACGAATTTCAAGCAATGGATATCACGCGATCCAATGCTTCCTAAATTTGTGGACAATTATTTGGTTTGTAAACATTCGACTGTCACTAATAACAGCTGATCAATATGGAATCGCACAATTTTGAAATAGATTTAGATTTAAATTTTCTGGACAATGACGTCCTCAGTATTTTATTTGATGAAACAATATTTAATGAATTTGATCAGATGGAAAACATAGACAATTCGACTGAAATAAGCCATTATGAGGAACAACGTATCAACACTAATAATAACAGAAACGAACTGTCACAATATCCAAGTAATTTGCAAACAATCGAATACGAGAATAAATCAGTAGATATAACAAGGGATATCGAAAATGAGAATCCTAATCCTAGAAAGAAACAAAGAACTGAAGATAGTAGCAACAACGAGAGACATAAACAACTTTGTGATACCGATTTGGAATCCATCAGCAAGGCCAACACGGAGAAAAATACAAACTACCAAACAACATGGGCTGTAAAAACATTCAAAGGTACATATTAGAGTCTTTATTTGTTAAAGGTTCTATTTAAAAGTCAAGTAAGCCACTTGTATATACACGCTTTACCATTATCTATAGGATTAACAGTTTTCTCTTACGTTTTGTTTAAGATTTTTGTTCAATTAATCCAATGCAATCAAATCAGAAAGAGGTTCAAAAAATCTAAACAATACGTCTTATTTCATTAGTTTCAGATTGGCTAGATGCAAGAGACATCAGCAGAGATTTCGAAGAGTTATTCGCGGATGAGCTTGCCAGTGTTTTGATGAGATTCTACGCCGAAGCAAGAACTGTTGACCGACAGGAATATTCAAAATCTGGACTGTTAGGCTTGCACGGAGGTTTCCAGAGACATCTCACCAGTCCACCATACAACAGGACCCTCAATACCACGTGCGATCGTGAATTTATTCATTCGAATAAGGTCATCACAGGACGAATAAAGCTAAATAGGGAGCATGGAAACGACCAGACAATCCATAAGGAAGCAATTCAACCTGGAGATATTGATAAAATATACAAATCTGGTGTATTAGTAGTTGATTCGCCTCAAGGATTGCAAAATAAAGTGTTCTTTGAAGTTTCTTTGCATTTTGCCAGGCAAGGCAAGGAAGGGCTTCGAGACCTTACAATCGATTCATTTAAGTTTCGTAAGGACGACACGAGAGTTACTTCTGTTACTATTCCGTACAATGAAAAAAGCAAGAAGGGACAAGGACTTGACAATAGAGAAGAGAAGGAGCAGCGAATGTACGAGACAGGGGGACCGGATTGTCCCGTCGCTTCGCTGCGAAAATACATAAGTTTGCTGAAAGAAATCCAAAGAAAGGACACTTTTTTCAGCAAGTTTCATCTAAAAAGTACAATCTGAAAGAGAACTTTTGGTATAACGGTAAACCAATGAGAGTGAATAGCATAGGATATTTGATGCGGAAAATTAGTATTGAGGCCGAACTGTCATGAATATATACAAATCATTGCATTAGGGCAACGGCAGTGACTGTACTGGTTAATAAAGGTCACGAAGCTCATGATGTTATCGCTGTGACTGGTCACAAAACACCTGTGAGTCTGCTTCCATATATAAGGAGGGAAGACGATGAGCAGCACCGTCATATGATCCATACCCTTAGCTCATACATTGAGGGAAAAGATAGTCGAGTATCACCAAACAACAGCGAAAATGCACCAGTACCAGTATCGGTCACACAAGCAACAGTACCGGTCAGATCAGAACCAGTATCGGTCACGTCAGTGAAATCAACATCTACAGTATCGACGACCATGAATTTCAACACGAAAGGCGAAGTGAAAAACCTCTCCAGCATGTTTTATGGGAATTCTATACAAGCGGAGCAAATTAGCTTCAATTTCAATTTTAACTCAAGTTAAATAGCTTTATGGTGGGAGAAACTTTTGTGTGCGTACCATTGTCTAGTTAAGTAGCAAAAAAAGTTATATTTCCTACAATTAGAAGACCATAAGTTCCCAATTGCTTGGCTAGAATAAGTAAAATAATAAAATTTTAACGGTAGTGTAAATCTTAACATAGTAGTTCCATTTGATTTGTTTTATGTACATTATCTTTTTAGAATGAATCCTGTTTTCATAATGAGTGTATCAATAAATTAATGATCGCTGATTTTATTGTGCAAAATCGATAAACAGTGAAGATATCGGCCTGACACAATATTAAATTCACAAAAATATTAATATTTTCCTTGTAGAAATATATCAACTTTCATATGTTTTAATTTGTTGTTTGTTTGATGAATGTATCCTTTTTGAATGTACATTACTAATTACAACTTCTAAATATTCATTTATACTAATCTACTTTAGATGTTGTGATTTTGTATATAAAAATGATTTCTGTTCAATCCGTTATGTTTCTCTTACAAATAAAACTTGTTTTGTGAAAATTTGTAGTTTTTCATTGCGTTTCATTATTCTACCATTTGATTGGTTAATCAAATGTTTACTTGCATTTAGCGCTCCTTCCGCTATGTACGCACAATGATATAACGTAGATTTATTTAAAGCTTGATTTTTGCCTTTAACAAGAAATGAAACCTGTAATTTTCCAAGAAATGAAATCACGTGATTTTTGCAGAAACGAAACAGGTGGATTTCCAGCAAATTATGACGTTATCCAAAAATAGGTCAAATAAATTGAACAACCAAAACAGAGCACCTAGTGACTGTATATGAAAATTTAAAACGCATTTGGTTTGTAATGAACATAAGAAAAAAAAATCATCATCGTGTTATAAACAATAATAATAATCTGATGTTATGGTTAAAAAACAGATATATCATATACAAAAACTATGTTTAGAAAATAATACCCGACTAAATCCTGGTACCCCCAAGGATTACATTTTCAACCTTGGATTGACTGTAATCCATAGGTCAGGAACCCAAAAAATTACAATCTAAGATTAATCCCCGATTATTTTCGGTCCCGGAGTAATCGGGACGTCTGGGACCGGCCATAAGTCACCAATTGGGGTAGCATTGGCAGGGTACCCCACGACATATTTTTCAATAAAATTGTAAAATCGATTAAAACCAACATTTCAATTACGAATTATAATTGTTTTTGAACATTTTAATTTTGCAAAAAGGTGTCTTTTTTCCAAGCCAGCTGACTCATTTTCTAGCCAGCTTGCAACAGAAAAGAAACACCTTTTTGCAAGAATCGAAAGGTTGAATATAACCGAATTACGCATCATTTCTTGCAAATAACAGTTTATTGACAATCGCAATCAAGTTTACTCAATTACAAATTAATTATTCTCATTGATTATTGTGAAAATTAATAAATTATCAAAAAAGGTGTTCGTCAAACTGCTCAAATCCCCAAGCATTTTCTCAAAATTTCCAAGCTAGCTGGAAATTGGTGGGAACACCTTTTTGGGGAACAACTAGCTCGTCAGGTGTTATTTACATTGGGCATGCTTTGGAAGCTAATAATATCAGTATAGAATGCGTTTTAAGGCGCGTTCACGCAATAAAATATACTAAGTTTTTGCGTGAACAGAGGGGATAATTTGCTATGTTTTTATACAAATGTGGCTTTGAAAATATCAGGTTTCCTGTTTTTTTCCGAGATTTTTCGTTTGCGTGAACGCGGCCTAAGAAAAGTAATTTGCCTGCCCACATTGGTTCCCTTAGAAGAATACTGACATAAGTGCCCATCCGCAACTAGACTTACAGTTGTATTTTGACGCCATGCATGTTGCATTGTTTACCATTTATTGCAATAATTTATGACACAACCAACAGCACATACATTTTTTTTCTTGATTCAAACATTATATTATTTACATATTCACTACCTTTCTCAAATTGAACATCTAGCGTGGACAATCTTCATGTTTGAAAAAAAATTATGCCGTCAAGCCCATTAATTTTGACCAAATTCAGCAAAAGAGACTTTATAACTCTAAAAGTGTAAGGGCTTATTGAATTTGTATTTTATCAAATTATTGCGCTATCAAAAGCTTCTGATCAATTTTCAAAGAACTTTTTTAAACTCCTTTTTCAGAATTGCTATATATCATATTAAGTTTCTGACCCCTACGAATTCGGTGTGTGAATTCGATTGCCGATAAATATATGAAAAAAATGTTGAAAATAGTTTATACTTTTTTGAATAGGTGAAAGGATAAGTTTTTGAAATTCATGAGGAAAAAACACGAAATATACCTTTGAAACTAATGGGTAACTTCCAGGACATTTTCAATAAATATGTTGCACATTGCAAGGTCCGTATTGCGTTCACTTGTTTCGTTCAGGCCACCCAGTAAGTACCACCAATGTATTTTTTTTTCAATTTATCGCGCCCATGCTTAAAGATTCTCGGGGATCTGCCCAATAAAGAAGACTCCATTTGCCTTGCCACCAAATGGAGAGCAGAATTAACATAAACATTATAGATCTATGCCTTTTATGCACATGCCCCTTCGTTCAATGACACACTCAGGTAAAAGTATTTTTTATCAGTCGAGTTACGCACTCATAAGATATATCAGTAAAAGGGCAGTCAAAATCTATTTATGTACATGTATTTAGTTGTTATTAACATTATTCGTGGATTGATTTTGTTTCATTTGTTATATAGTTATGTGGTCTTCTTAAAGAAGTAAAGAATAATACAATAGATTCTATGGTAGGATGAATTTGTTAGATTGACGATAGTCGTATGCTAGAGGATCACAGTAGTATTCTTTTAAACAAGTTAATATAAAAATATATAAGGCAATATAAAAGAGTGAATATGTTAAGTTTGACTTTGCTATTCACAATTTAGTGTCATGAGTCTTTCCCATTAATCACAAGGGTTTTAGTTGACGTTACTCGCCTCATGCTTAGCAATAATAGGTCGGTGAAATTAGGCGAAGGTATGGATTCAGGTATGGAACAATAACAAAAACACGAAGGGATCAATACTGGATAGAATGCTATGTGATAAATCAACGAAACACATAAAAATGCATGGATATAATGCTCAAAAAGAAAATATAGAAGTTGTGTTTGATTATATACGTTTTTTTTTGTAGTCGCAAAATATTTCAAATTGTGGATATTTATAATTGACATCAAACTGGTTTATTAAACGAAATAACCAAGTGATACCGACAACTTTATATCTAAACCAAATAAAAAGCAGGTAAGATATGACCTGTATTTGATATTAACTACGTCTCATATCAATTCGGTTTCGTTTATTCACTCATTGTACATGTGTATTAAGCGTTGCCAAATGCTGTTTATCATTTCTATATGCAGTTTGAATTATTAATGTCAAAATATAATTCTAACGACACGAGGAGAGGATACACTTGAGAAATTACGGTGGCGCGCGGTCTTAAGGTCTGTTTAGTATGAAAATTTCGCGCACAAAAACATGCGAACGGCTAAAAAAAGTGTTTATGCATTTCTGCCGACTGTTTATGATGAATGACCTGTCGCTCTAAGATTATTAAGGTTTATTATATGTAGTTTTAAAAGATCAATATGGTGTGGTTAATCAATGTGCCTTATTCTTTTGGCAATTGTTTGTCACCGAACACAAATGCGCGAACACCAAATCGCACTTAAAACTGCGAAAATAAGCCGAATTATTTACTATGTATTTAGTACAAATACGGCGAACGATTTGTTGGTCATTGTTTGGATTTTAAGAACGTTCGCACCTCGCATAAACACTCGGACTGCCTTGATCGCGCTTCTCATTATGAGCACGAAAACCAGTAAGTTTCAGCTAAAAATTATACCAAAAAATATTATTTTGACGTTATTTTTGGCAATAGCGAGGCTATATTGAATATCTGGCACAGATATCTGGCACAGATTTTTCTCGTAAATTCTAGATCGTCATCTTCCAACACTTTAGGACCATTTTGAAATTTGACTCTTTTTGCGAAAATCTTATTTTTGGGCTAGCGCGACAAATCAAAATTTTAGCTGCGAAACTTTCAAACTAAACAGACCTTAAACTTCTCGATTTCTAAGGTTTTGCAAGATCAGAATAAAACGTCTAACATTAAGCGTTTAACATTTAGCGTTTAGCGTTTGATAAAAGGACATATAAGAGATTAAGATAAGCACTCATAATGATGTCCTTTATACACCCTTCACACATGTGGGTGGTTATGGTTTAGCGTTTAGCGTTTAGTGTGTAACGTTAAGCGTTTAAGGGTTTAACGTTTAGCGTTTGTACATTTAACGTTTGGCGTTTAGCGTTTGCCCCGAGAAGTTAGTAATGCGCGCGACTGTACCTGCGATTACTGTGTAATTCAAACTACGTGGACACGCATTTAGTAAGACTGTAGAGTCTATTCTCTTATTTAAAACATATTAAATATCATTCATTCAAACGTTCTATGATAAGGCATAATGTAAGGCAAATCAATCACTCTTTTGATATACAAATGCTATACAACTATAGATATTCTTTACTCGTGACAGCTTGTATTAAAATTCTATGCAACTTAATTGCTGATTTTTGTATGTATTTGTTGAAAGACATATCTGTTAAATCTTAAATTTATTTTGCCTTTCATATTCCCGCATACCTTAACGCACAATGGGAACATAATGATATTGAATAACTATTCAAAGAAACATTATTGATTTAATATGAAAGAAGTTAGACTGACAACTGCATGTCCTGATAGTTGCATATTATTATGAGTAATTATATCCAGTGACTTTATATACAGGAACGTTTGTCCGGATAACGACAGATTTGTATATAAGAGTCTTTTTTATGACCTTTATATGTCCTTTTGGCTGCAAAGATAAGTGAATAATACTGCTTCATAAAACTATAGATAATCCATTATGTTGAACCCAAGGCCCCTTAAACATAAGGTTAATATCGATTGTTAGAATGACCGAGAGAGTGAATGGTATTCCAAATCACCTTATCCTTTTGAATTTTATTACAGAAAAAATATCGATAACTCGAGTTATCGATATTTTTTATATCAATGCAAATACGCCTTTATTTTTTAGATCGATCCGTTAATAACGTTCTTATATTGAAAATTTGTGAAGGACACCCCTTAGCTACTTTTTTTTAAAAATAGGTTTAAAATTAAATGTGTTTTTTTTGGAGGGGGGGATTCAGTCGCCGTTATTAATTTACTCAATTGCTCAATGCTTCTCGTTTGTCCTTATACTAGTTGTACAACAATTTATGGAAATATTGAATTATTGAGTTGGCTCTGGAACCTCGTATGCAAATGACATGAGCAAGAAATCAAGCAAAATGTGTTTACCAAATAAACACACCCTCCATTAGGGTCTGTATATAATGCACACTTTCTTGAGTCATTTGCCTAAATGAACTGTGGTAGTCGATGTGTTCCTAATGCAAATTAAACATATATTTTAAACACGTACCGAACTTTTTTTAGGCTGCCCATAAGGTATACATCGTAATTTAAAGCACGGTTTGTAGTGAGGTAAAAAAGCTTGAAAAAAAACTTACACTATGACCAGGCCCTTCTGTTCCATATCTAGAGGGCTCAGTGAGGTACTGGGTGTCAGAAACGAGGAAATTCATTAGTGGGGTACCGACATATATGGTCAATATGAAGAAATCTATAACGCAATAATTTGTAATGGTACAGTATGGAACATCCGTAATTAAGGACAAATAACGATTTTACTCATGTTTTTATCATTAGCTCATCCTTAAGTTGGATACACAGTTGCGCGCGGTTCTAACTTCTCATTACCCTTAGCGTTTATGCGTTTAATGTTCAACATTTATGTGTCTATAGCGTTTTAGCCCTTAAGTCAATACATGTATAGAGGTTATGATAGGCACATAAAAGAAGAGCACCTCACGAGCTGTTCCCCCAAAAAGCTGTTCCCCACCAATTTCCAGCTGGCTTGGAAATTTTGAGAAAATTCATTCTAGCTTGGAGATTTTAGCAGTTTGAGGAATACCTTTTTGGATAATTTCTCACTTTTCATAATATTTAGTGGGAATAATTATTTCTAAGTTGCTTAAACTTGCTTGCATTTATCTTATAAACTGTAATTTGCAAGACATAATACATTAATTTGGTTATATTGATCATTATAATTTTCACAAAAGGTGTTCCTTTTCTGTTCTAAGCTGGCTAGAAAAGGGGAAACAGCCCAGCTGGCTTGGAACACCTTTTTGCAAAATTCAAATGTTCAAAAACCATTATTTTGTTGTTCTTCTAACAGCTTTTTGAAAAATATGTCGTGGGGTGCCCTTCATAAAATGATAAACTTTATACACCCTCATACATGTGGGCAGTCATTGTAAAACGTTTTGCATTAAACGTTTAGCGTTTATGGTTTGTGTGTTAAACGTTTAACATTTGAGATGAGAAGTTAGAAACGCACGCCGCTGTATGATATATAGCCATCGCGAAAATGTCATTTCACTTCATAATAAGGATGAGTGATACATACACTCTAGTTGATTATTACATGCCTGCAGAATATTTTATAAAGAAATGATAAGGAAACTGCCAGGGCAGTAAAATGCCGAACCGGCCCTCGACCATTCTATTTACAGCATAGGGGGTGGTAGGGTATTGAAACGAATAAAAAATCACTTTTATTTTATCTTAAACATATAAAATCATCGGAAAGGCATATAATAAAAATAATACTATATGTTTTGAGGACAATATGTTGATTGCTGGCCCTCGGGCACGGTGTCGGACGGACCTCAGGCTTCGCCTTCGGTCCGTCCTTCCCCCTTGCCCTCGGGTCGCGCAATCAACGTATTGCCCTCAAACCATAAAGTATTATTATATTCCAGTGGTTTGATTTAGTGACACTGAATTGGCACCAGGAAGAAGAGAAAGGGAATGGTCTTTTTGTTAGTGATCGTTAGTTACTTGAATCGTTACTTGAGTATTTTATCCGTGGTTTAAAAGGTGTGGCATACATGT
>LQRL01094961.1:0-13283 GCA_001703475.1 Hydroides elegans | reverse complement strand
CCCCTACCCCCCCCCCTCCCGGGGGGGGAGGGTTGTCCCAGAATGAAGGACAGTACTGGAACAGTTTGTTCCAGTACTGTCCTTATTCCCCTACTCCTTTTAAAACCTTTTTTTTGGAGCGAACCTTTTTTTTCGCCAAAAAAAACTTTTAAAACCTTTTAAACCTGTTTTTTTGGGAATATCGAAAAAAAAATATTTTTTTTTCATTATTTGAGAAAAAAGACATTCAAATATGTAAAAAAAATCGGTGACATCGTATAATAGTGATACTTTAACCTTTTTTGTATATCTTTTTCATGTGTTTGGCCGAGCTTTGATGGACCGGAAAGTTGAGCATCTCGACTTTTTTCGTTAGAGCTGTATATTACTTAGGTGAGTTATATATGATGGATCGGACAACTGTGCCCGATGAGGTATTCTGAGGGCTCTTATGGCGCTCCTTTTAGACCATGTAATGTGTTCTAAAGTTGAAGCACCGCTGCGTGACACCCTGATGATCGGGAAAAAAAACAAATATGTACCTAATGAAACGCTATAAAATGGATAATTTTCTATTTTCGGAAATGAAAAAAAAAATCAAATATTTCGCTCAAAAACGAAAAATAAATCTAAAAATGGACAACGATTATGAGATATCTATTAAGTACATATTTGATGTCCCATATTTTGTCAATTATTCAAATCTAGTTTTGTTTCAGGTGAAATTATAAGCTGGTGAAAATGTCGAAGAAACACTCAAAAACGCGATTCCAAAACAGTTGGTTGACAAAAAGAGACAAAAATGGTTTCGAAATTGGAACTTGGTGTCAGCCTACTGATGATCCTTTCGTAGCGCGATGTCGTGTGTGTTGCGTAGATATTAATGTATCGAACTCGGGTAGTTTCACGTTAAAGCAACATTCCGAAAAAAAAGAAACACTTATCAAAAACTGGTTTGAGTGAGCCAAAAACGCAAACGAAATTTGTATCTTCCAAAATTACAAATTTTGTCTCTGCAGACCGCGAGCAAAAAGACAAAGAGACATCAAACACGCCGCCAAAGACGAAACCGAAAGAAGCTGAGAACAAACTCATTTGTTTAACGAATGAAGACCTGCAGATAAGATCTGAAATTGTTTGGGCACTTAAAGTATGTCAGGCCAATTACTCGTTTGCCTCTTGCTCTGATTTGAAGAAGGTATTTGCAGCAATGTTCCCCGATTCTGCAATCGCAAGCAATTTTGGCTTATCTCGATCAAAAGTGAGCTATTTGATATCGCACGGCCTTGGACCTTACTTTACACGCCAGCTCGTTAATCTCATCAAGTCATGCCCCGACACCTATTTCACTCTACATTTCGACGAAACTACGACCATCCAAATTAAGAAGCAAATGGATCTATTGGTTCGCTTCTTTTCCACTCGCGAAGTGGACTCTGTTACGGTTGGCGCGGTGGAGATTCGGTTCCTCTCGAGCTTCACATTCGGTCATGCCTTCGGCCAGGATGTCGCTGAGGCCATAGTGAGCAAGCTGGATGAGCTAGATTTGCCCTTAGAACGCTTATTGAGCATATCTACCGATGGGCCGAATGTTAACAAAACGATCAAGCGTCTTCTCAACGAGAGTGTGAAAAAAGCCCGAGGAAATGGATCGCCCGGTCTAGTAGACGTCGGTTTCTGTACTATTCATGCGGTCTCAAACAGTTTTAGGAAGGCAATTGAGCATTTTGGAAAACCGATTGAGGACCTCGTCATCAACCTCTACTATTTCTTCAAAATGTCCTCAGCGAGACGCGAAGATTTTGAGGAAGTGCAGCATGATCTGGGCATGGATGAACCGCTCCACTTCGTGCGTCACGTCCAAACTAGGTGGCTAACGCTCATTGATGCCGTGGAACGCCTCGTCGTTCGGTATGATGCTGCTGTTAAATTCTTCCTTGAAGTCATTCCATCGAAGTCCGAAAACAAAGAGGCACTACAGAGCGACCGCTACAAGAAGATCGCGTCGGCTCTTAAGAGTGAGGAAACATTGATATATATATCAATTTCCTCTTAAGTGTCAAACCAGTGTTTGATTCGTACCTGTGTGTTTTCCAGAAATCAGGTCCATTGATACACTGTTTGCACCAAAGCATGGTGGACCTCATCAAAATGCTTCTTCTTCGATTCGTCAAAGCTGACTCAGTGAGTGCCCTTAGCTCGACAGAATTAAAGGAATTGGATGTAACAAAAAATCACGTGAAGAACGAGGACATTGACATTGGGCCGGTCACAAAAGGCCTTATGAAAAAGATGAAATCGACAAGAGGAAAAAGCGATGCCTACCACGGCATAAAGAAGTTCTATGAGACTGCCACGAAATATCTCATACAGAATATGCCCTTGGAGAACCGGCTGTTGAAGGCTCTGGGGTGCCTTCATCCTAAGGTGAGAACTTCTTCGACCAGCGCAAGGCGTATTCTAACGGTAGCTGAAGCGATGCCTTTCATTGAAGCGAGCGACCTTAACACAATCAGTGATGAATGGCGTAAATACGCTATCGACGAAGATGGGATCGATCCAGAGCTACAAGTTGATGAGTACTGGTTTGCGGTATTAAAAACCACAGAAGCCTCCGGAGCGAAGAAGTACCCAACCCTAGACAAGGTCGTCAAGGCTGCCCTTTCATTGTCCCACGGCAATGCCGACTCAGAAAGGGGTCTCTCGATCAACAAACGGATGCTCGGCACGGAACGCGCTCAGCTATCTACCACGACCATCAATGGCCTGCGAGCCTGAAAGATGCGGTGGAAATAGCCGATAATTGCTCAGCTGACGTCCCCATCACTCGCCTGATGATCTCATCATGTCGTAACGCTCACAGGGCATACATGATCAAAACGAAGGAAGATCGGGAAAAGGAAGATCAAAAGAAAAGGGCTGATCAATTGGAGAACGAAGCCATGCTTCTTGCCAAAAAGAAGAAAACAAATGAGATGAAATCATTAGCGGAGAAAGAAGATGTGCTGGTCAAAGCTGAGCAAAAAAACGATGAGGAGTACACGTGTGCCAAACACATGTTGAAAGGAGCAAATGAATACATGTCGAAAAGCATCGCATCCGATAACAAATTAGGCATGAAAGCAGCCGAAACCATGGTTTCCGATGCGGAAGTCCGTATGGCAAAGGCCGAAACCGAGCGAGCTAGAATAGGTGAAAAGCGGAAGGAGCTGTTCGCAAAGTACAAGACTTTTTGTAAGGAATAAGCGGTTTTTTTTACAAGATGGGTTGTGAGTTTGTTAATTGAAACCATATCTTGTGAGACTGTATGCTTATGATCTTGTTCAGTTCCAATTCCGCGAAATATTAATGATATACAGTATTATCAATTCGTTTTGTAGGTTGGGAGGCGGGGGGGCTTTGCTTATATAGTCATTGTGATTTTATAATAATTCCATTGATTTAAAGTATTAACGTAGTTGCATTTAGTAAAGTTTCGATTTGATCACGTGGTTGTTCCTAGTTTGTGTCATAGGTATTTTCAACCAAGAATCTTGTGCCTCAAAAAAGTATTTCAAAGAAAAGTATTATATATCAATTATGGATGACATAGTGGTTCATTTAGATTAGCTAAAATGTGAAGTTTTTTTTCGCTTATTCATGATACTCAGGACATGTTTTAGACGCCAAGAAGACATAGCTCAATTTTAAGATGTCTTAATGTGTAAATAGGAGTTGTACAAAGAAATGTTTAATGAGTTTTTTTGCAGTATTTTAATGAGTTATAAATAAGTTCAATTTGTTGATTTATCATTCCATGTATTCATTAGAAAATGTTTGCTTGATCGAGTTTCTCATGAAATTGTATTATAGAGAAGGCATTTTAATGCAAAATGATAGTATGAACATAGAAATGTTTACATTATTCTGAAAACCTCTGATTATTTACGGATATTCAAATACTGTTTTGCTATTCTTAAGAATATATGTACCTATGTCGCAAATGAACGTGATTGATTTGTCGAGTTAATGCATTTACATAAAAATATTACCTTTTTCATTACTTGCATTTACAACATTTAGAGATTAGTAAATGATATATAGTAACGCTTTGCTTTATGTTTTGATCTCAATTTTGTATGTTATATTAATTCGTTACATTATCTTGTAGTTAATATTTTGAAATTGTTGAATGAAAATTTTGAATAAAACATTTTAGGTTGTGATGGCTGAAAGAACGAAAGAACGAATTGAGATGGCCGAAAGAACAATAAACATCCTGTCCGTAAGATGTCATACATGAAAAAGAGGTTTAAAGTAGGTAGAATGAATAGACCATTGCTTGAGTAAGTATTACACTCTGTTTTTATCTATTTAAAACACTTCCACGTTTATTTTTTTTTTCATTTTCAAAAAACCTTTTAAAACCTTTTTTTTCTAGCCAAAACCTTTTAAAAACCTTTTTTTTCGACACAAAAACCTTTTTAAAAAAAACTTTTTTTTTGTGTCTTGGTCGCTGGGAAGCCTGAATAAAACACACCATTTGACTACGTGTTAGTAATTCCTTCATATTTTTTTTTCGATTTCATAATTTTACTTTAGAAAGTCCTCATAAATGGTCATAATTAAATATAATTGATAATTTTATTAAAAAAAACAAGCTCAATTTACAGCCGTATAAATTGATTAACATTACAATGGATATCTGCTTCTAAAATTATCAAAATCTCTTCAAAAGAATCGATTCTCGAATATAAAGCCAACGATAAATTACAGCTATCAATTAACTGTAATTGTCTTACCAATCGTTTCCATTGTTAAGCTAGAAAAATGATGTCGTTTATTAAAATGATATATTTAGCAAACGAATAAAACCCATTTAGAGTTCTAGATTTCTAAGGGTCAAGTTTTCTAGGTCTATATGATTATCCTAAGTGTCAGTCCAGTTTTCTTATAGAGTGAAATATCGACAATTGAGCAGCTTATGGTTAGCATTTCTATTGATTGATTTTTTAAAATATATAATTCAAATATCTATATTCATGTCAACATTTAACTGAATGGAGATTGTTCATTTTTATTCTACTAAATTAAGTTTTTGGTTAAAAAAAACTGCAAAAATATGAAATTTCTGAAAATGAAGATGACAAGTTCTAATCAATAATCAAGCAATGAACATCTATTATTATATTTTCTATATTATATATTTTGTCGTCGATTAAGTTTTATTGCGGAGTCTATTTGATAGCTTTGTTGTGTATGCTTGTGGATGCTGTGGATAGCTCAGATAAATCTGCTTTGGTATGTTCAATGCTTGCTGTCCATGTCTGCCATAAGTTAAAGCAATTATTCGAATAGACAAACGGAATGTTTCAAAGAACTATAGCTTGTCAAACAAACAATGCTTTCCATTTACCTGGAAAAATTATGCCTATTTATTACAGCTGACCTGCTATATGTTTGTTGTTTGAACGCATCACTTTTTTCTTTTTGAACACTACAAAGCGAATTTTTACTCGGAAAATACGCCTGCCAATTCGCCAGAGTTAAGTCAATAATTATATTGTATATTTTGGCGGGGATATTTGGTAGGATTGGCGTGTATATTTGTTCCGAGAATGTTTGAGTAAAACCGCGGCGATTCGAATTAATTGAAATCAGGGGGCTTTTCTCTTTTTTTATCCGAAAAGTGATCGATATGACACGTTGCAGCTTTTTAAAATCTCAAAAACCATTATATGACGATTGATTTTCTTTTAAAATCTTGCATGAAAAACGTGTTACATCAATCTCCTAAAATCTATTTCCCATTGATATTCTATAAAAGATTTTAACAAATTTAACAACGCAAACAAAACGTCAAACCGATTTTCCGGGGGCTCGTTCGATTTTGTATGTATTGAACCAAAAGTGGAACTCTATGATGGTTTGAAGTCCGTCAAGAGTGATAGGAGCAGATGCTATGTATTGATACTGTGATTGATTTCAAAGTAAATAACACTTGATGGATAGACAACATATTCTACTGCCATCTGTAGTCTATTGATGGCTCGCTTCGAATATGTCTATAAATGTCGATTCCCGTTACGATCAATTATTAATATGGAACGTGTACAAAACTTACTCGTTTGCGTCATTCGACCAACTACAAAGAAGCACTTTCAATCGGGTTAATAATTAAGCTGTTGTTTGAGCAGACGCGAATTTAGAAGGAGGCGCAACTATCCTCATCCCTTTTTCATAAATTGTACAAAAACATATTTTATGGATCAATGCTGTTGAATACGTTCATACTTCTCATTCTAAAGTAACACTCAAATTATAAACCACGTAAAAGCTACATCCTCGCAGCATGATTCTCTAACATTTAAAATAAAACATATGATTTTAAGGGTCTGGCCACATTTGAAGCTCTTCTAGAGCATTTGCCCTTAGTGTACAAATCGTGTTCTTCAATGTATTAATAAAATATGGTTTGTTATGGAAAAAATACCCTAAAAGGCTTACAATGTGACAATGCCCTGACAATTGGTCCGGAGTTTGGCCCGTCGCATCTTCATGTATTTTGTGAAATGCGATAATTTATACGATATATTTTATTCTGATAGGTGTTCTTGTATGTTTGAGTTGTACTGCAAAAAGAGCAATGAAGTTAGATCTATAAAAAGTTATAATGAGTTGTAAGGTGACCGTGAAATCCAAACCAATAATACAAACTATTAACGTTTACCATTTATTTCATAATACAAAGCAATTACATATAAATTTTATTGTTTGTAAATACTGATAGATTTGTTGTCATAAAGGTGTATATGAATTGCATATAATCCACAAAAGGCGTATTTGGCATCCTGAATATTTTGACACTCTACACTCGAAAATCAAATAGTTGAGAAGCTTGTCTTTTAAAACAGAATAGTATAATTGTGTTTTTTTTTTCAAAGGAAAAAGACCGAATGTAACCAACCAAATTTCCAAATATTTCAGAGATGTTATTTTTTTCAAAAGGGAAGGTAGATTAAAAAAAAAACGAAAAAGAAAAAAATATATATAACCCTTTTGCAGAAATATTCAATAAAAAAGTTAAACTAATCCGAATGGTAAAAAAAAAGAAAAAACACCAAATATTCAAAGCAAAATTTAACACCTAGACTATAACTACACATAATTAATTCCCTAGTTATAATATAATGTCACTTAATATACACAAATGTTAACTGAACCAATAAAACATTTGAATAAACTTATCAAGACTCAATATTATTAAACTTAGTTTTTTTTTATGAATATATACATATCAATGCTTTCCTGGTTTCTCTCAAGCCTATGTGATGCAATTATCAAGGCACATTTTCTTTCATTTATTTATTTATAAATACTGCCTTAAAAATGTAGCAAATCAAATATAGTAATAATAAACTTGCACATTGAAGGCGTTTCGTAATATTTACCATTTCAACATTGCGGCAATAAAAAATCTTAAACGTACAGCACATATAATGAGTAAATATATTAAATTGAAAATTCAGCAGTGTATTTTTATATTGTGATAAGAGTATTCACACAGTTTCTAATCAAGAACGATTATCTATACATAGAATTTTAAAAAAAAAAGCGCAAATATAACAGCCTTTGCAATAAGTTATGGACAATTCGCGACTTGACAAATTCGCGACTGGTCAATTCGCGACTTTTGCCAATTTTCATTTTGGTCAATTCGCGACTCTCATTTTGGTCGATTCGCGACTTTCATTTTGGACGATTCGCGACTTATTTTGTCGCGAATCGTCCAAAATATTAACTTTCAGAATTTTAACTATTTTTATGTTTGTTTCTTTTTTTAACAAAAACAAAATTCCCAAAGACTGCGAACAATTATTACAGAATTGTTATAGAAGTAACAATTTGAAATACATATACAAAGACTATTATAAATGTGACTCGTACTTGTTTGCTCAATGTACTTAGTTGAAATATGTTTGTTCATTCAGTGACGCAAATTGCAATTCAGTTTAGAACGGATCACTTACAGAGTTAACATAAGCAATGAAAATCCTAAATTGCATATTGATGTGATACCCAGGTAGTTCGTGTTTAACTACTAATTGTAATTTAACATAGATGAGAGCTAGATACATTTAACATGTAATCATGAACAAACGTAATGGCAATTAAAAAATATTGGTCTAAATATTTAAAGAAAATGTAGACTTTATGCTAAATATTCACGGAGAGATAGAATTATAAATACTTCATTTCAAATCAAAAATTCAAATCATAACCCGATTTTGTTGTCTGAATAATTACGAGATACACAATTTCTTACTTTTACTCTTAAAAATACATTTTGAAAAAAAGTCACGAATTGACCAAAATGAAAGTCGCGAATCGTCCAGAGCAAAGTCGCGAATCGTCCAGGGCTAAGTCGCGAATTGTCCAAAATGAAAGTCGCGAATTAACTAAAAAGTCGCGAATCGTCCTTGGTGCGAATTTGTCAAGTCGCGAATTGTCCAGACACCTTTGCAATGCTTATAATATGCTGACGTGTAAAATCTCGACATAACTCTATTTTCTTATTCCTTGACCAAAACATTAAAAAAAAAAACATCTGAGTTAAGCATATATTTAAAAAAGAAAATATCAACTGTGAAATGCCATGTTAACAAATTCTGCAGATTTACCCTAAAAAGTTAATGAGTGCAACAATACCATTTAGATGGGAATCGGCATCCCTACAAAAAACGAGTTTTATAGCTGATTTGAGAAAAAGGTAACCATACCCTATTTTTACCCATTATTTTTTGCCCTGCCTTACTTCAAAAGAAGCAATGAACGGAAGTTGATGCATTGACGCTTGATGGGCGTACGATACACGGGCAATTCAAGCGATTTGTCGAAAAATATAAAACAAAAACCTCAATTGAACCACGGGGCCGCCATAGCCTCATTTTGGATTTTTTTTTTTTACCCTGCAGCCGCCTCGGGATCGATAGCTCATACAATCAACAGAAACACAGAGACGAGTCACCCCACACCCCCTCCTCCAGGGAGAGTAAATTCGGGAGGATAGAGGCAAGAGCAAACGGCAAAAGAGGAGACACTAAATCGCATTGCTCGTTGATACCCGTTCAACCCCCCAAAGCGTGAAGCAGAACAATAAAGGGAAAACAAAAACTTAAAATGGCGGCTGAGCGAGATCGATAGAATAGCAACCAATCGATAATATCGCCCGTGTGGCAGTCGCCCCCTACCCCCACTCGCTTCTTTTCTCAGGTTCATCAATAAAATGCGACGCATACCCCTCGAGTGTTTATTCAAACCTCCCAACACAAAACTCATCTATTCGGGCGGCGGGACAAAATAATCTCATTAGTTGGTCCATGTTGTTGCCCCGTATTTGTGTGTTGTTTCCCCGTGTCATCGACTGTATTCTTTTCATTTGCTCCCAAGCGCACTCTCTACTAATGCAATATGCAGTTTCCCGATGTCAATTCGACAGCTGGTTCCATATCGATGGAATGCAATTAAGAAATTATTATGTATAGTGCTTCTAGCCATTTTTCCCCATAACGCTTTGCGTCTAAAATAATACATAATTATGAACATTTAATAGATTTTTTGTAAAAGAATAAACCTTGTGGCTTTGAAAGTGTATCGCTAACCTTTCATTAGGTTGTTGGTACGGATTTTTTCATCTTTTTTCATACTTTTTAATCGAACAAAAATTGAATAAAACATTCGTTTTTTCTTATTCAACCAGTAAACATTTTTGGCTAGTTGTTTTATAGGTGAAGGAACGATTGGCTAATTTCCATATTTTGCTCAAACTTTGATCTAACACATTATTTTGAGAAAAAAATAATACATCGATCTTCGAAACGATGGTTTCCAACTTCAAGCAACCAAACGATTGTTGTATTATGTGTTTAAAAATAAATCGGTTTGAGAAAAAAAACATGAGCTTATTTTAAAGCAAATATAAAGTCTCACCACATCCACCGGCAATATATATTTTTGCATATACATTTACGTTTATCATAATGTAAATTGTTCGTTCCTTGAGTTTAAGACTTAAATGAGGCAAGATCACAGTTTGAACTTCATTAATAACAGTACCCCTTTTCTTACCGGTATATTTGAGTTTTGTTTTATACATATATATTAAAATATAACTAAAAATATGGAATGTTTTTTTTTTAAATAAATTGAATACAGGTTTGGATATCTGTTAAATAATTGTTGTGCTTCGATAACATTCCATAGGAAAAAACTGATAAAAACCGAAGATCGAATTAAGTTATTGGGCAAAACCGAATTATATCTAAATTAAGGATCATATCAAAATTGAAACGGGAAAAATGGTACAAGTTGTTTCATACATACAATCCACAACATACAACTTGCATACAAACGAAAAATAAAACACGAAAGCAACTTATATGTAATCAATTTAATGACTCAATACAAATAAAAGAACAAAACTGAATACAATGGATAAATTAATGTGACAAATTATAATTTACGTGCAATTTTCATATTCATTAAGCTTTTTCTTCAAATTATAAACGACATAATACTCTTTATAAACTCAGTGAACATAAAAGCAACAACATAAAATGAATGCTTCTAAAATAAACTAAATTGAGACCATAATTGTGTGAAAATACTTATTCTTGTGAACCTTAACATTCTTCTGATATAACTATATATATTCCTCAATAACAACTTTTTTTTTCAAAAACTATTTGCTTTTAGTTGTTTTCATGATAGAACGGGTTCAAATCCAAAACCAATGTTCCTACAAGCATGTAGAACGGGGCTTATATGCTGAATTGTCAATATAATAGCGCAGGTATAGACTGTTCGTTGCCATTGATTTTTTTTATATATTGTTGAGAATTTGGCTGAAATATCTCATGACCGAGGATTTGGCACGGAGTTGCAAGTTACCAAAGTGACCATGAACTAGAATATAATGTAAATAATTTGTAGGAATGGCAAAAGACCTCGAAACCTATAGTTTAACAAAATTCTATAATTCTAATATTTATCCTAACTATAAGCAGTATTATTTAAAACAAACCATAACTATTATGAAACGAAACAAAAACTATCTCAGATATTACAAGGCTTAAACACTAAAATTCACAAATTAAGAATTAGCAGTAATATATGCTGCATCTGGCTAAGTTTAGACTCGCCATTTCTTTTTAATACAATACAATATAAATAACCTTGATCTTTGTTAAAGTAAAGTAATATATCATTGTATCTTGGTAAATCAAAATAATATGTTAAAAGAAAGAAATCATACATTGTTGGTAACAAATAATTCGATTAATCATGCATAATGAAACTTCCAATAAAATTATAAGATTTTTATCAATATAAAAACTACAAGTACATGTAGTAAAACATTTATCAATACTCTTTTTTAAAGATCTTATTGTTGGCAAATACAGGCAAATATAAAATTAAATAATGACCGGATAATCACACTTTTCGTTAAATTTAATTTGGTAATGTGAAATCAAGCACATGATCGGACAAAACAGATAAATAATTTAAGACAATACAAACGAGATTAAAAGTAACTGCTAAACTAATCAGCTAAACCTTTAAAGCAAGATATTTTTGAGCTTCTCTTTGCAAGATCTGACGAAACGTCTTATTTTTGCATGACAAAAAATAGAAAAAGAAACTAATCGCATTTGTACAATTGGTGCTTTCATTTGACTTCAATAGTTAGGACTATCTATGCACTCTAAATTATTTGGTTAAAATCAAATAAATTAACACGGACACAACAAAAATCAACGAACATATAGTATACTCTAAAATAAGCTATGACATAGCAAAGACTATAATTAATTCACCACATAATCAAAATTAAAATAGTTGTCAAATATTCACAAGACAAAGGGAGGTGAAAATCGAAAAATGAAGAAGTCCTAGCTCGTATTCTGTTTCGAATTAAAACAAATATATCATATAAATACTCGAACTCGTAGAAAATAAACTCAAATTAAGAAAAATAAAGAGCACAAATATTTGGAAGATCCTATGATGTAAAAACACTGGAAACACTTTCGAATCTTAAAATATATCAATATCTCATTTTTGTTCCAACATCATGAATGTTTCAATAATTACATATCTTTATATCGCAGACCACGTGTGTGTGATGAAATCAATTTGACAAACGTCCAAATGAAATAAAATGTTATCAAGAAATTTCTATAAAACTCAATGACTTGAAACGGAAGCTTCGTTGGAATAATCAATAATTCGATCTCACTCTTCAAAATCGAGCATCCTGACAACGTGTTCATAAACATTGGTAAGGCAAAAATCGAATAAACGAATCGATTCCGCCAAATATAACTGATCGACAGAAAAATTTAACTTACTCGATACAGTGGGTTGACTGTAATGACCGAAAAATAAAAAGCCTATACAAAATTCAAGTCATAAATCATCTATAAATGACAATATTTGAACACCAATTGGCTTTCATACATTTTTCTTCTTTGCGGTATGACTCATATTTAGATACACTGTAAATACATTGAAATCAATGGTTTTCGTATTTCATTGGTAACATTTCAACATCAATACTTAACAAGCAATAACAAAGATTGCGACGTTTAAACAGTATCACACTTAGTACGTAAGCTTTCAAAGTTTAGAGAAAAAAAATCTAACCCTTTATAACAAGGCTTGTTACAAGAATTTACTGTGTAAATATCATCGAAAGAACCAAAGCATATATAATTTATTTACATGTGGAAGTTTATCGGTTTATAAGTTTAACAGAAGCATTGCAAATAACCATTGTATTCACTGACTCTTTAAGTAAGAGAGCAATGGTTCGAAATTCGAGTTATCTACCTATTTAACATTTCCATCGAAATCGTTTCGACGTATACAAACAACAACAATTACATTAATCAATAATCAAATGAGATTCATAGTTCACGAGTACAAATATGGTTTTATTTCTATAAATCAGCACTTTGAAATAAAATGAAAAACAAATGTACTGTACATGTTATATATAAAGGGAAGCAGTTTATTCAACATTACAGAAACAACTTTTTAAAAATCAAATAACATTTCGAGCATTCTCAAACTTACATAGAGCTTGCTTAAGGACTTACGCCTACAGTTTGCTGAAAGACGCGAAAAATAACGTTTGATTTAGAAAAAGTTGATCTATATTGTCATTTATGTTCATAACTCAAATAGTAAATGTATACTACTTTCTACAACTAATTTTATTTGGTGTCTGTTGCCTCAGAAGAGAATAAAAATCAAGTTGAAAA
>LQRL01094944.1:2699-13422 GCA_001703475.1 Hydroides elegans | reverse complement strand
ACTACTTCTTTGCCTTTTCCCGCCTTGTAGCTCATCGTTTCACTCAGAGTGATCGACACTAGGGCGTCGCCTTCGTTCGCCACTTCACGGGCGATGCGATTGGCGGCCATGTTTATGTCCCGTCCCTTAAAATAGGAGTAACTACTTTCAGTTTTATCACACATGTGCGTGAATTCGCAATGCTGCTATTTTTCAATTGATGTAGAAAATGACTTTTTGAAACAGTGAAAAAGTTTTGAAACGATTTTAAAAACATTTACTATTTGAAACACTTAAACGTGTTAAACGTAAACTGGTAATGCGATAAAATTATGTTAACTTGGTATATTTCAAACTTGATTGGTTTATTACGAAGCGAAATACGAATATGTTTATTGAACTTTCCCTTATGTAAAATAAGAGTCGATTCATAAAAAGAAACATACAGACGGCAAATCTTGGATGCTTCCTTCGCGAGCAGCCTCGGACGCTATTCTGCTTTCGGCGGCGTAGAACGTCAGTGCCTGCATCACTTCCGCCCCGGCGCGGAGGAATTCGCGGTGCAACTGACGAACTGAGAAAGAAAATAAATAAACCACAAGTTTGTGGGTGTATGAATAAGTTAAAAATATACATGTGCACAAGATTTCCTTTATGAATTGGGATCTGGCCACATGAGGAGCAGTTTTGAGCGGCGGCAATTTTTAGATATTCTTTTAGGATTGTCTTTATTCTGCTTGTTAATGGGTCACCTCAAGGAAAATGTTTTTTTTTTATCGAGCAAAGATCAGGACATCATATTCAAATGCCTGGTCATTGAAATTGATACATCATACACAATATTGAAATTGCATCCTTAGTAAATACAATCAGATCTTGTAGCTATATTACATACCTGCTTCAGGATGTTTGACCGAACACTCCACGGTCCACGTTCCGACTTTCACGTATCCCCGTCTTTCCATGCCGAACAACATCCCTCCATCGCCGAGTACAATTCCATCTCGTAATCTCTCTAGCAGCCCTTTTCTCTTTTTATTATGCTCCATAATTGTTTTATTCCAAAATATATATATTCTATGGGGCTAGATAAAAATTATAATAAAATGTGTATTTGATACAATAAACGTGATGCTATATCAGTGCATTGCAAATACGCTCCAAATACAAATTTGTCATCGGCAAAAACAAAAAAGTGCAAGGTCGGTCTTGAAGTATTTGGGTCAGACATGTGTGATAAACGTCTGTATGAAAATGGACATTTGATATAAAGGTTGTATTAATATTGCACGATAAGTTTGTTGAGACTGTTTAGCAATAAATCTTAACATTTAAATCTTCATTGGTTTTAAACTAGATCAATCCAGTTATAACCATTTCGAAAAGTAAGCGAGACATCATTCGGTTTTATGAAATATATTTCTTTTGTTGGTTTTTTTTTGTAACGATAAGAATCCATCGCGAATGTTATATGACATTGTTTTTCATGTACCATGCATACCCGATGAGAATAGCAAAATAACAATGTCTGTTCCAGTTGTAACTATAATGAAAGGATCAGTAAATTGTGTATTTTTGTCGCATCTCGTGTTTAACGTCCGAATTACGGTATTTTTCGAAAAGAAAACAATGCAAACTCACAACAAAGATCCTATAACTTTATTCAATCAATAAACAATAAATTGTATTCAGTCAAAAAGTATATTGTATACGGTTGCTATTTTGCCTTAAATATCAAACATGTAACATACAAAGTATCAAGCATATCATGTTCCTAAAGCTATTGTCTGTGATGATGTGAATTTTCATTCGAAATCGGACAGTCTGTAAAGTTTGGTGGCATAAGCCGCACTTTTTGGTCGACCTGTATGTGGTTCAACATCTTTCCAGTTCTTGGGATCCGCCCTATAAACAATACAAGAGTGATATAAATGTTGTAAATGTTATAGTCTTAGATGGGTGCACTGTTTCATCAGAGGAGATTAAAATTTGTTTGATATTCGATGTATGATACACAGTCATAACTAATGAGCTACCGTTGTATCTCGAGCCACAGTGAGCAATTACATCGCGATGGCATGTGCAATAAGTTTTGTTTCAAATAATATACGTGAAATATATTCTACGTGTTAAATCGAGTAAAACGTCGGCATTGAAAATTTATCATTCTATCATTATAAACAATATAAAAAAGGATACCTTGCATTGATAAACTTCCTCGGATGTCCCCTTATACCACATAAAATATCACCAAAATCCTGAGTGATGGGCGCTACTTTTTTGCGCTCATCTTGTAATTCTTCCGACATGGCGCGGATGTGATGCGGTTCAAAAGCGCAGCAGCCGCCAATGTAACGAACGCCGATGTCATAGGCTTCGCGCGCGTATTTCTGTGCCTCGAAACGTGTGAGAGTTCTCGGCTCATAAGCTTTAACAAAGGAAAATATTCTATTAACAAGGTTTGATTGATATAAGAAAACGTGCAAGGGAACATAATGTCACGTAATTAGCCAAATATCTTAGGCAAGATTTCTGAATTATCAACTCATTAGTTATTGAGATTTTTATATTCAAAATATTTGCTTGAATGGCAACTAACGTACGTAAAACTCGACTCTGAAGAGATAGACTATATTTTATCAATATTTGTTGAAAAAAAAAATCTGTGGGCTAGATTCTATTGAGAAATAACGTGATGCACGTAAATTTTATTTTCTATACAATGTCATGTTGTAGAGTCTTGTTTAATAATAAAATACAAAATATCAATTCACAATTTCTAAATAAGAATATGCTTACCCAAAAAGTGTTCTGGAAGTTCAAGATAACCATCACCACAATCTACTTCCGGTGTATAGAATCCAATCGGCTGACAAATGAGCGGGGTTTTCAAACCTTTCTTGTCCAGACCCTCTTTCATGAGTCGCATTGCTTTGAGCAACATGTTGGGACCGAAGTTACAGTTCAAACCGACTACGTCTGCGCCTGAAGAACATAAACATATTAACATTACAAGTTATTAATGGGACATAAAATGTCAATGAAGCAAAGAAAAAAAAACTAAAATATGACAATAAATATTATAGTAGAAATCAAGTACATAGAGGTCACAAAATTCAAATGAGTTTATCAGAGCTTTGGTAATTTTTATTGAAAGTTCGATGGAATTCAATTTCTATTTCAATTAGTTTTATATGTGTTTAAAGAATTTTTATATGATTTTATATTTTTATATTTATATATTTTTTAATTGAAATTAAAACATTTAAATAATATTAATGGGTATTTCAGTATTTCAAAATGTCCATATTTGTGCAAGATCAATTTAAGCAGGAAAGGTCATCATGATATATTTCTTTATTGACCACCAATCTATTTTTCATTCTAAAATGAAAATGGACAGCTTGACCTGGATTGAAACTCTACCTGCTCTTGCCATTCTGACGGCACAATCCCCGGTTGATACGCCCTTTTTGTCGCCTTTCGGCCCAATACACATCGACGCAACCACGGGTTTGCCGAAGGTCTTAGCCGATTCGATGGCCCATTCCATCTCCTCGATACATGGAAAATACTGGGAAGAAATTATGATAAACATAATACGCATAATGTGATAATATACATATAAAGAAAAATTATATAAATAATATTTTGGATGATATGGTATACTCCACCTCATCAATGCATGGGAAATACTCGTGAAAGCCTCGATAGAATAGATAGAATTCTTCACTTATTCCAGATCTGTAAGACATAGATGCAACTACAAGGATGAACACGTTAAGCATCTATTGATAATTTAAAGTTACATATATATGGAAAGCACTAAATTGAAGTGGCCTAGATCATATATACTAAGCTAATTACTTTGCACCTGAAGGGCAACAGTTATGATAAATCCAGATGTGGTCAATGTCAAGCGTTTTTACGATATCATACTCTTGACATCTAATTACAACTTCTTACGAAAAGTGGAAATCCGAAAAACATAATAATATCCTTGATTCCTAGTAGTATATCTTTGAATATATGCTTGAATCGAGATGGTGTATCCTTGAATTAATTCCTAATTTATGATTAAGAATTCTTGAATTTATGCTTGATTCATGATAAAGTATCCTTAAATTCAAACTTTCATGATTGAGTATCCTTGTTTATATGTTGGATTCGCAATAAAGTATATGTAAGTAACATCAATTACTGTACCTCACAAACAATAAAATCAATATCACATCCCTCATCCTTGAAGAATTTGAGTTGCTGTTCGAACTCAGGCTGTACAACTTTTTTTGGTTTGCCTTGTTTGTAACTTGTGGTCTCACTCAGGCTTATGGAGACCAGGGCGTCCCCTTCGTCCGCTACCTCGCGGGCGATTCCGTAGGCGGCCAAATTGATTTCTCGGCCCTGAGATTTAAAAAAAAAGAAAACAAGTAAGTATCAGCTTGCAAAGGCTTGATCAGGATCAGGTAACAAAATACAAACTTGGTTACATTGGGAACATTGTGAAACGGCGATGAATTTATATGATTTAATGAAATTCGGTATTTTATTTAGGTAATCCAGTACCTCACATTATGCTCATTTTCCATAGAGTGCCAATACATTCAATGTGTGCTGACAAAAATGCATTTCATAATGATGTAAATAAGATAAATAAAATGCTTTCAATATAGCCATGTCAAATTCAAGATTCCTTACAGATGGCATTTTGTTTGGGCAGCACCCCTCCCGTGCGGCCTCTGACGCCATTTTACTCTCCGTCGCGTAAAACGTCAGCGCTTGCATCACTTCCGCACCGGCGCGGAGGAATTCACAATGCAACTGGCGCACTATGAATTATCATTTAAAGTTTAATTAGTTATAATGATTGATATAAATGCAAACGTGGTATGGCTTCGAATGATCTTGTAAACAAACACTGAGCTAGATAATATTAGATTTAGAATATAAGAGAAGTACTATCTGTTTTTATATAAGATAAGATATAAACCTGCAGTTTTTGCAAGTTTTTGTCATAAACATTATCTTAAATCAAGATTTCACAGTCTAGAGCCTCAATGAGGCACAGTACCCGGCTACAACTATTGCCCCATAAGAATCCGATAGGTTAAATTACATAATTGGTGAATGAAAATCCTTCCCAAAATAAAGTTTAACAGACCAAACTCTCATATACAGGGACTGGATGTGATCAGCCAAAGGCATCAGGACAGAAGCAGACCTCACGACATTATCACATTCCTGTAAGAATAGACCATATTTGACGTGATAACAATGGAGCTAGTATATTTTAACATATTTAATTATAAATTCATCACATATACTCTATCAATCTGTGAATATTATCCAATATTTTAAAGAAATATGTCTCTTTAAGCAGACAGGCAAACTGACCGATGAACAGACGGACAGGCTGATCACCTATATCCCTATATTCCAACCATAAATCACCATATCCGTAATATATTCATAAATATTACCTGCTTCGTGATGCGTGACCGAGCACTCCACCGTCCACTTGCCCGCCTTGATGTATCCTCTGCGTTCCAGCGTCATCATCATACTTCCGTCACCGAGCACTGGTCGACCCTCGGCCAGACGCTCCAAGAGGCCTTTACGCTTGGTAGTAGCCATTTTAGATTGAATTCGCCCTCAATGGTTATTATATCCAGACGACTGTATGATATACTTCTACTGTCGAAATAAAAGTTTGTGATTAAGTTCATAGGTCTTGATCCTTTATTTGAAACTACAAGTTCAATCCTGCAAATTGTCTATAACGATTGCAGTGTAGACTCTAGACGCCTATTTCGTTAAGATTATTTTATAGAAAATTTTGATACTACATGTACAGCCCTAAGTGATGTCTTTAACTGAAAACATGTTAAGTAATTTCACAATCTAGACTATCTACCTGCTGAAAATGTGATGTTTGATATAATACACCTGGATTCACATTTGGCACATAATGAAAATTAAGGTATTTTTTCACAAGTTGTAAGTATATTGAAGTCGGTCATCAACTCCAAAATTAAATATTTAAATGACCCTGAGTGTAAAATCCAAAAAGACTCTATCTATTGATATATAATAAGCGCATTTTCCTCAGAAAGTTGTCCGATTTAGATAAGATGCTCCTGTTGTTTTGAGAGAAAATTTGTTGTGAAACACTGACCGGCATATCAGTTAATTAACAGCAAAAGATTTATTAAAGCCTTGTAATTACCTATTTATTCCTCTAAATAAAAATTATTTACTTACTTTTGTTAGTAGTTTGAAAATAAATTAGTCCTTCTCTTAAGCAAAATTCATCAGTTTCTAATAGTTTAATATGTAAACAAATGTATCATTCCTCGTTACATTTCATGAGCCCATTGATCGGGTGGACAACATATTGTTATATTTATATATAAAAAAGTACTACACATATGTTATGGTTATCGCATATTACATATTTGTGATAATGTACTAGTTACAATGTGTAACTTATGATTAAGCAATGTGATATAAATAGTAATCTATAAGTAAGTGAAACCAAAAGTCAATGACCGGGATGTCTCGGGAGCTTTAGATACTATATATAAACGATCAAAAACTGTAGAAGAGTTTATCTTTATAGGGAGGTTTAGCCATTTAAAGCACATAATGTTTTTTTTTTAATATTGTGTTATATCCCGATATAACTAAATATAATTGGTTATTTTTTATTTTAAAATAGGTTTATTATTCAGCATTACCTTATATGATTTTGGTGGTTTAATTCACATGTCTGGATACAAAATGATCTTTCGAAATACAATGGGTCTAATTTTCGGTCACAACTAAAATATGCGAAACATTATAGTTCATTGAAGAAATGTTTTAATAAAATAATATAACCACCATAAAACAATGTAAAAACAGCAACCTATTTTGAATATTTATGCTATTAATATTGGTTATGTGGGAGATATCCAGTATGAGTGCCCTGTTTACTCATTTTTCGTCAAAATTTACATTATTTAGATAATCACAGTATAAGAGTACATTATCAAAGATGACCGTGTAGTTAAACAAAAGGTCGGAATATTCATTATTCCGTCTCTTCGAAAATTTACTTCTATTTTTCAACATGTATTCATATCATATTCTGCTAAATACGCGCGTGGAAATTAATTTACACAATAAAATGTGCCTGTCAAAATCTAAACGAAAAAAACTCTAATTAGGCCGCGGTTACACAGAGCTCGCTGTTTTTCACGTCGGGGATTAGTCATCTCTTTAATCTTCTATAAGTCCTCTATTTTCTTTGGTAATCGTGTCAAAACTCGTGTCAAACAAAGCAGTAGCTTTTTTTCACGTGAACTTTTCAAAATAAAAAGTGGTTACACTGCGGTTTTTCACGACAATCTTGCTATAACAAAGAGAAAAAAGCCAGCGTGGAAAACTGCTAGCGGGGAAAAAAAGCGACTTTTTTTAAACGTGAATTTTACAATAATGAACTTCATTTGAGTTTGTTTGACACCATGTATTTCACTAAGCTCCATTTGAAATACTTGAGGGAAACGGGAGAAAACCTAGATTTTTCAGCCTTTTTGCTTCTTTTTGCGACAGTGTAACCACTAAAAAAGCTTGCGTGAAAAACTGCTAACGTTTTAAAAAGTTCTGTGTAACCTCGGCCTAATCCGCCTTTTTCCCCAATCTTTTTTTAGCCATTTTCACTTGGTCAACATGAGCTATGATTCTCAGTATGCACCATAATCTTTACCAAATTATGTGTCATATACTTTTTAATAAATTTATAATGAAATATGAAATATAGAAAAAAACACTTAAGGGAGCCGTGGTTGACCTCAGAATCATTTTCTGAGTTTTGTAGTATTTATAGCCAAAGTGTTTCAGCAAAACTTTGAAGAATAGCTGTGGAGGTCTATATGTCTTTGCATGTAATACACAATTCTTTTAAAAGTTTAATCATCAGAGTAAGCATAACTAATGGATTTGAAATAAATCGAAAGGAAATAGATAAAATGCAAAATATATATATTCAGGAGAACTTATTGAAACAATTTACACTACATCTGAGCAAGGAAAGAGCAAATTCAGGATAAATGATAAGATATCAATCAACTATTTGACGAAAAATGTATGTTGCTTTTTGAAGGGATTGACAAGGCGGAAAATTCCGCCTGTAGCCAAGTATCTTAACTTTCCTCTTTCAAGCTTTTTCCATTTGAAGCAACGTTATCTTGCTCCAACCCTTTTCTCCATTATAATGTCAAATTGAATGGAAACATGTTGCTACGTTGCGCAGCTAGAGTTTCCCTCTGGTTTGGCTGCAGGGACTCGCAGGTGTAATCGCGTGTATTAATGAGTGAAAACGCTAGATTGAATCGCGTTATGGAATTACAATAAAAACCATCTTTAGGCTACGTCGCAGGTTGCCGTCGTTCTATTATGGTTCTATTATGCAACAGTGTTTTATTCCATTTATTAGTGTGTTGCGACCATGATGTTAAAGCATTTCGCAACTCGTGGACATTTGGTGGGCCCTGTGTGAGATATGGCCAAGCGTTGACCGTAGGCATTGTTGCAGGACCACAATTAATTCGGTTAGGGCCTGGTCACTTTGGGAGCCTTTTCTAGCTTTATTTCTTAACTAACCCTGTCTTCTAATGTATCATATGGGACACTCACAGACGCATCAACACGCTTGTTACATTTTAAAACGCAAATTCTGAGTTTAATCGCCAGAAGAAATATATTGGAAGACAGGGTTTGAAGGGAAAACCTCGAAAGAGCTTCCAATGTATCCAGGAATTTATTCTAGCTATATACATGTATCTTACTTTTGAAAAAATGTTCGGAGCTATCTAATATTTATTGCAACATTCTTTGAGATTATATTGGTATTCGTATTAGATTGTAAACATATCATTTTGCGTTATTTATCACCGCGACGTATGTATGACGTTGTTCTTACTTTCATGACGAAAATGTCAACACGTTATGCTAGAACAAGCTGTACTATACACCTATATGCGATTAATGTTTTTGACGTAGTACGACGTCTTGTCAAGTCGATGAAGACCGCCAAATCAAATGGACATTGATTTAAATTTTACGTGTTTTGTAAATGTTTTGTAAATTTATAATCAGTTCACATAATCATGCCTTGACGACAAACATCTTATTGATAAAACTGAAGAGCTGCCTTTTTATGTGAAGTACCTTAATACTTCGAAATTGATTTAAAATATTAATAAGAGACCGGTATGTTATTAGAAATAGAAGGTCGTCATTAAAAGAGCATTAAAACTGAAGTGTCCACTTGTGAAGTTCCAAATCAATGATAAACATAAACTTCTACGTCTTTTGCGATTATACGTTCGGACAATAAACCCCTTTCTATCTCGGTCCGTAATATGCTGGTACATCAATCACAACTTCATTAATGCAATGATAAATTATTTCAAAATTCGAAAGCATAATACATACTGAGCCATGTCTAAAATATTGAAACATTTATTATTTGTTTTGGTGGAATTTAGAAAGACAGAGGAAAATGAATTTTGATCAAGACTTCGTCAATTCGAGTTTTGGACAATTCGGCCCCTACCACTTGTGACCCTACCACTTCGGCCCCGATTGGAAACTTCGGTTCTATTTGAAAATATACACTTCGGCCCCTAGTGAAAATCACCAGGCGCCAACGTTTTCCTTTGTTAAAAAAATCGCAAGGAGTAGTAATTTTGTCACATCCGGGTAACTCTGCCTTATTTAAGATTACTTAATGTTTAAATTATATACTTAGGGTAGGTTAATCAGTACGATACAATTTGATTCCTATGTATAACCTTTAGAATTAACATAATAGTGAATTGCGTAGGCGAGAAACAATTTGAAAAACAGGTGAGAAACATGTCAGTTAAATTGCATTTTAAAACAACTTCAGGTTTAATTGATTTGCTTCAGAATAAGAAATACATTTAATTTTTCAATTAGGTTTTTTAAAGAACAGATAGAGTCTATATAAACACCATACATTTTGAACAGCCATTTGAGCGTTCAATCCTAAATTAACATAAATTGGCCTGCTACATGTTTATAGCATAGAAGGAATCTAAATTCCTCAACCTCACCCAAAAATAGAGCTAATTTAGTTCCCCTCACACTTCACAGATAAGAAAACTATAAAAATGTTTTTGAAGCTTACAAACTCAGAAGTCATTGATGTCGGTCATTAAAAATAATTAGCATTCTTCACTAATTTGTTTGCATCATAATGTCATAATTGTCTGACTAGATAGTATTCAAACTATCGGGTCACGTGTTCTTGTTTGGTTGCTATGATGCTATGACGTACTTTTTCTTACTCCCCTCAACCAATTAATATAAAAATGGGCCAATTTTGTTTGAAAAAAAAACACTTTGAGATGGGCACGTTTATGTAAGTTTTCATGTCTTTATCATGATTGTTTCGAAAATATAAAGACATTTTATACAAAGAAAACTCAAATCAGTAGGACACGGGATAGAAACGCAATCGAACAATGTCTTGAATCTAGTCCTTACTAGTGAGTACATGCGATATTATCTTTTTAACCCAGCTTTCGTGAAACGAAAACTGGGTTTGTGAGATCGGTCGGCGTCGTCCGCCGTTAGTTAGTTAGTTAGTTAGTTATTTAGTAAACTTTTTTTTCAAAACCTATCTCCTCACACAGTTTTGGTCGTAGAGTTTTCAAATTTTAACAAAAGCTTTCTG
>LQRL01094929.1:9596-24349 GCA_001703475.1 Hydroides elegans | reverse complement strand
TGAAAAATTCAAAACAAAGACAATCATGGCTTAATCATACAATATATATGTCGCAATAAGAAGAGTAATTGTGGCAGGCAAGGCAATTGAAATTGAATATTATTGTCTTAATGATTTTTTTTGGAATCACCTGGCGGTTTTCAACGAGTCGGACAAATGTGACTGAAACCATATCCCCCTTACATTTTTTCAATAGCAATAACGATATAATGAGAGACTATGCTTAGTCAAAGTTTATAAACGTTTTATTATTTTTATCATGACTAGAACTACTCAATGTTTGGTTTTCGTGCATTACATTCTTTATATATTGAGCCACTTTGCAAAAGTTCGTGAAGTAAAGGTGCTAATATAAGGTCGCCATATTTATACTTATACTTCGATCGCCGTAGGCGAGAGCGAAATTTTAATCGATATTTAGATATATAAAAGATATTTGGAATATATATGATTGGTATAAATATTTGGGTGCATATTTAAATTTGGCGAGTAACTTTTATTTCGTGCTCGCCAAAATGTTTCCGCCCAAATTTCATACTCAACATTTTGGCGAGTGAATCTCAGGTCGTACTCGCCAAATGAATTTTTCACTCGCCATGGCGAGTTGGCGAGTGCTTATGTCGAACCCTGTTATTGCAAGCTCCAAATAATGGTGGGAACATGCTGATATATACATATTAAATGAATTAACCTATAACCTTGAAGCATCCCCTAATTTTTCGATCCCTTTTGACATTCTCGCATTTGTCATCTTGTATATCATCTCAATTATACGATGTTCATTACCTGCAGCCGCCTCCGTAGCCTCAGCTGTTTCTGCTTCAGTCGCGCCAGCTGCAGCCTCGCCTGCCTCAGCTGCACCTGCAGCTGCCTCGGACGCAGCTGCTCCCTCGGCGCCAACATCAGCAAGAATGCCTACCACGATGCCCATTTTTGTCCTATATCTGTTAATAATGATACAAATTAGATCAATCATATTATCAAGCTGCAGCCTCGCCTGCCTCAGCTGCACCTGCAGCTGCCTCGGACGCAGCTGCTCCCTCGGCCCCAACGTCTGCAAGAATGCCTACCACGATGCCCATTTTCGTCCTATATCTGATGATAATGATACAAATGAGAACAATCATGTTATCAAGCTGCAGCTTCGCCGATGTGATATACAACAGCTGCAACCTCGCCCGCTTTAACCGCTCCTGTAGCTGACTTAGACGCATCAGCAAGAATGCCTACCACGATGCCCATTTTCGTCCTATATCCGATGAAAATGATACAAATTAGATCAATCATATTATGAAGCTGCAGTCTCGCCCGCTTCAGCCGCTCTTGCAGCTGCCTCAGATGCAGCCGCTCCCTCGGCCCCAACGTCCGCATGAATGCCTACCACGATGCCCATTGTCTCACTTTATCTGAAAAGCGTGATGCCTATTTATTATGCATATTAAACAGTAATATTGTTTTATTAAGCTACAATCTTCCCTGCTTCACCCGCCCCTGTAGGGATCTCAGATGCAGCCGCTCCCTCGGCACCAACGTCAGCAAGAACTCCTAACACAATGCCCATTTTGTCACCGTATCTGAAAAGTGTGATAACAAATATATATCACAATATCGCGTTATCCACCTCCAACCTTGCCCACTTCAGCTGCACCTGCAGGTGCCTCAGATGCAGCTGCTACATCGACCCCGATCTGAGCAAGGAGGCCTTATTAGATGTCAATTAACTAAATAAAAAATGATGAAGAAATTATCTAAACAAGAGATACCTAGAACGATGCCTTCACTTTCTATAAAAATCGTGCAATATATTACATACTCTTAGTTGCATGTCAACCTTTTGCACCAACACCCCAAAGTATGCAGATAGTTCCTATTGTATTTCTACTACGTCGAGTGATAGAAAATAAAACTGCATCATGGATGCATAATAATGCATCATTGTTTTTACTTTATCAAAATAAAGCGTAAAACATTAAAATGGCATCGTTTCAATGTCATTACAGCGTATTGTGCACATAAAATGTCTTAAGAACATTTTGCGATGATATCTTTTGTTAATCTACGATATAAAACGTTTATTTTTCCTGGATAAACATAAAACAATGTAATTCAGTTAGACAACTCCGTGAAACTTGCGAGAAGAATATATATTGAAGCTTTGAATATCGAGTTTTAAATCAAAACCTGTTCAAAAAGGTATAATTTTTCTTTTAACAACAAAAATGCTAGATGATACTTATAGGTATAACCAAAATATAATATATAGCAATATTATTACAAGCAAATGAACAAAAAATAGTTTCAGATTTATATATATATATATTTATATAAAGACATATACTTTTTCAAATATTTCCCAATTTATTTCCACTTGCTATAAGTTTTATGATTTAACTCAATCTAATAGCACTAAGTGTAATATACTAGATGCTTCACATACCTGTTTGGAAATCTTTTAAGATACGATTAGTTAGAAGCACAGTCGACGATGAGGTTTTTTCTGCATAAGCTTTTTTATATTGGAGAATTTAATAAATACAAGTGGTGCATCCATACTATTCATCCGAACTATTTACAAGACACCAACTTCAGTCTTATTCAAAACTACAATTTATCATATTGAGTTTGTGTATTACACGTTTAGATACAAATAGATTTTACTGTTGATTGTGTATTTATACTATAAAGAAGACGCCAGCCAGAGTCTTTCCTGGAATGCATTTTTTTAAATAGGACAACCGAATTAAAAATGTGGTTAAAAATATATCAAACTATTGTTTGTGCACTCATACTATTTCTACGACATGAGTCTCAATGCCAAAACATATGAGAAACCTTGACTACGTGAGTGCAAATATGAAACGTTAAGTTAGGTTGCATGCAGACATTGTTTTGAAGAATGTGTAGAACATTGTAGAAATCAAGGGCCATTAAACGTATGTATTTGAGAAAACAAGGCACATCTGCACTCAGGAGTCTTATATTCAGTAACAAATGTAAGTGGATGCGGCCATGCACGCACAGCGCGCTCCAATACCAGGGGTAATTGAAAACTTAACTTTTTTAATAACTTAAAAGCTAACCTTTACGTTTGCATTAAGGTATATAAAATTTTGTTTTTTACTTTTGATAAAAAAAATATGACATGTTTTCTGTGTGACCATTTGTAGTCCATTATAAAAATTAGAATTTCACATACAATTTTATTTTAGTTTTTATTTCTATTTTATTTTAAGCAGGATATCATCTAAAACTTATATGAATATGTCTTCTTGTATTTATACATAAGGTGTCCATATGCATGAATTTATAATCAGTTTAATATCTGCACATTTAAAGCTAAGTAGAATCAACCCCATTGCTCGTGATAAAATATTTCTTAAAATAGTTTCGGGACACGCTTAGAATATATTGATTATAAATAGTTACATTGTATGTCATATAAATATTCTCTATTGCAATGTTATAATTAAGGATTTTTTCCAAATAAAGAAATGCATTTTTACCGTCATAAATTTTACCTTTTTAAGCGCCCTTAGCTTTTGATATATTTTGTTGTTTTATGTAGATCAAAAGTGACAGTAAATACCGTTATACTACTTTAAAAAAACGTAACGCATATCTGAATAAAGATATATGTTATCATGAATTTAAACATAAGTATGTATATAATAGTAGAATGTAATACGGTGTTTCTTAAACACTTATATAATTTTACGTTCGCAAAACTATCAATTTTATACGAAAACCAAAATGAAATATAGTGGGATATAACGAGTTTGTGTTGCTTCAATAAATACAAAAAAAAAACAATTTAACAAAGGATAAATAACCTCAAAATATGTTAAATATTAAATGTCGGAGTAAATAAGAAGAGCACCCCACGACCTAATTGTTGAAAAGTGATTGAGCATAAAACCTCGTGATATATTATTCAATAAACAATCAGACTCAGAAGAGCATCTTTTTTTACTAAAATATGTGTTCATAATTTTGCAGCTAGCTGGCCTTATTGTGCTCATGTAGACAGCTAGAATTCAGAGTAGAACACCTTTTGTCAAAAAGTGAAAATCGAAATACTGATATGGTATGCCAATTCTTTTAATAACATTTCGATTTAGAACACCTTGCTATATTTTTCTGAACAAAGTGAAAATACAATTTTCAAAGGGATTCGTAAACAAGACGATTATCGGAAGAACCTGTTTCCCAAATTTGTGTAGCTGGACTGGATTTTTTTCGAAACGTTATTGCTTAATCAATTTTGAATAGGAACACATTTTTAAGGGACAACCTGTAGGGTGCTTTTCAAAAAAGAATAAGTTGTTATTCACATAGAGCACATATATCATTTTGCAGACAAACCCAGTCAATAAATCCCACAGTTCCATATAGAGGATATCCTAATAAGTCAGTCACCCGTATCTTTTATATCAGTATATCAAAATAACGAACCCACAACACATGAATTCATATCTAATAAAAATCATCAAAAGAGTTAATGCACTGTAAACAATTCAGGTTACCAAGTTACATATTCAGAACAATTGAATGGCCTACTGAAGCTACTTGAGACAGTTTGTGATACTATTTATATCCCATAAAAGCTTGATACGAAGTACAATGAAGTTCAGTGTGTTGTCCTCGTATTTTTGAAATAAATCATTATTACTTTACACCATAATTTTTGTCAGCTTTATGAAAAAATGAAAAAAAAAGCTCGTAGGTTCTGATTTACTCCGTGGGAGGTATTTGGAAGACAATATGTATATAGTATTTGACGAAATATTATTCTAAACTCTACGCGAAAGCGTGTTTATCAAGTAAAATAAATCTCATGGACATTTGTTATGGATGACACATACTCAAACATGAATCCTCTAATTAATTAACACTTAAAGTGATATTTTTCAATGTTCAGGATTTAAGACTGCGTTCATTTACAAAGACAATGAGATCAACAATGTTGAACTCCATCCCTTTAAAAGAACTATAACATAACAATTCAATGTATATATATATTATTATGGTATCTTATAATATATTTATCTATATTGATATACAAACAATGCCATTACAATATCACATATTAAAAAAATAAATATATTTATAATTGTATCACATGCTAAATAGTATTAACCATTTTCATCGAATCTATCTTTCGATTTTTTAATGAGGATGTGATCTGGGATATAGACAATACAACTGCTTGGTGATACAAGTAATCAACAAATCAATTATTCTCTCGTGATAAAGTATTTTATATTCTATTTCCAATCGGAATAAAACAGTTATGCTCACTTATTTATCAAAGTATCCGCGTTTTTACATCCATTTTGTAGCATTGTAAATATTTACAAAACATTGGGGAGTATTTAAAGGACAAATATTGTTCAGTCAATTTATTTGACAGTAGATGATTAACAACAATAATCGAAGCTCAAGTGCATGAATGTAATCAAACACTATCACGACATGCTATTGTTGCGTCGTGTTTAGTGTCAGCTCAACCAAATAATAAGATTTGATAACATAAACAAATTGAAAACCTCCTCATGCCTCATTCAATGCAATTTAAGGTATAAATCAAAATTTGCACTGCATGCTGTGAATGATATTCAATGTTATTTCAAGCATCATATTATTTGAAACAAAAATGCTAGTAGATTAGGTCAATAACTTAGCAAAAAAACATTCAAAGTTATTTCAGGCATCCTATTGCGAAGAACGGTAGTGCATTAGGTCAATAACTACGCTAAATCAAAGCCCATGCTATCACGTGTGAAAGTAGTGTATGCATGAAATGTTATTATAAAAACGCCATTTTTATCATCCGCTATTTTTTTTTGTTTGCATTGGCTTGAAGTTATTTTCCGAGTATAGCGCTCTTACTTAATACACTAATGGACTCCTGTCATTAAGCAGTCATAAACATAATTAAGCGTCGTTTGCTATGATTTAAGTCATAGCAATGTTCTAATAAGTCATACCTCCCATCAATTAATATAATACGACTAAGTATAGTCTTTATACTCAACGTTATCAGGAATTTTCAGAAATGAACTCGACATATTTTAACCAATCATATATTAGTTGACGTTTTGAAATAAAAAAAATGTATCAAGTATTTTATGCATGTAGTCTTTAAACTGCTAAAGTGGCAACTTTTGAATCTATATTAATGTTTAGTTAGCCATAGTGTTGATGCAAATGATGTAGAAACCTATTGATATTGTATCCGGTGCACTGATTCCCTTAACCCATATCCAACCCCTTTTTTCATTATCAAAGGATCAAGGTATATTGATATCATATCACCAATGCATACGCGTATTCTTAAATTTTAGGTCATTAAATTTTGCATGCACTATTTGTCAACAGTCTTTTTGCTAGTTAGTTTTTGTCATGTATGTCTTTAATATGTCTGAGCCTATTTCAACAGGAGTACCCAACGAACGATTTTTAGAAGCTGGTTAGACATGACTCATTTTGTTATGAAAAGAATTCTTTTGCAGATTAAGGTGATGAAATATAATTCCTTTAGGTAAAAAAATTATTCTTTGTTTGCCAGCCAGGAAAAAACAAGCCAGCCAGGAAAGCTCGAAAATCGTTGCCAGCAAAACGCTGCCAGCAAGAATATATATTCTTCAATGTCTCATGCTCCTCTGAGAGCTAACTAAAATTAGTATGTCAACACTTATGAACCCTAATTCACTCAAAACATTCTTTTTTTCGCAATAATTCTATTCTTAAGTCCTTATTTCTTTAGATAAATCAAAAAGAAAATGTTCATATATATTCTGTTCTGTAAAAATGCCAGCAAGGAAAAATTCCCAGCAGAATAGATATTTCAGAGAATAGATCGTTGGGTACTCTTGTTTCAACAACGGGAAACATGATGCATGCGAATAAACAAAATTTGATATAGAAATAAATGAAGCATAATAGACGCATTGTATTTGTGTAATCTCTTCCTATGTTAATAGGGACGTTCATAGTTTTATTGTTATCAAATAAGAATTGCCTTTTATTACAGGCCATTATCATTTTACCTGCATACAATATCATTTCATCCTTTTAAATCTTTGAACTAGGCAAGTTACCACCTATTAAAGTTAAAAAAAATCTGAATAAAAATGAAATATATAAGTAGAAAAAGGGGAAATACCTGAAAATATATATTATGCGAGAAGTATAAGTAGAGCATTATAGGTGCATGGTATTTTTTCCATTTTAGTGGAAACAACCCAGGGCCCTAATAACAATGGGTTTCTCATATCTGTTGAGTACTTTTATGCTCAAAACCAATTTTTATCATCGCTATAATTTTCTTGTAAAATCAATTATAGTTTTTTTAAGTACATTAAGCTTAAGTACGTGTTTCTTTTATAGCTCTTTAATAAATTGAATGATTATACTAAAAATAGCATTCTTTAATTATAGAAGATGTTTTGATGTTTTTACTCTTAAATTTAAAAAAGTTTAACGAGGCTAAGCAAGGGGGCACCGAAAAAGCGTCGACTTTTTGTTAACAGCTTTTGTATATGCGTCTTCAATTAAACAATGCAACAATTCTAGAGGCATTTTAGATAACGTTTAAATATTTATTAATTCTTATATTATTATTCCACTTTAAATAAGCATTATTCAAAAGCTAAAAATGACGCATACCTGTATTGTAGCATTGGTACAATAACCTGTTCTCTTGAATTATGCAAACGAGTTTATTAATATGCTGAACGAGGCTAAGTTTGAGATAATCAATGCCTATTTCCTGATATTCAGCTGGATATCAGGCAATAGGCATTGATTATCTCAGACTTAGGCTCGTTCAGCATATTACTCTTAAATTTAACAACATCAAGATTGATCGAGTCACCATTCTGTTTGGTACATAATTTATTCAAGTATATAAACAGTACATAATCAAGGGAAATTTCAAAATGTTTGCTCATTATATAAAAAAGGCTTATACATTTTAAGATGTATTTTTGAAAATGAATATTAACATTATATATATTAATGTAAGGCGAACATATGTATTTGAATTAATTGACAATAGTATAGAAAATTTCCTAAACCTAGCCCTTTTCAAGCATGAAAAGAGTACTCGATTACTAAGTGTAATAATCAAATATTTTATTTAAAAACGAATAGTTGTGTTTAATGATTCATAAAAGAAGTATATATAAACTATAACAACTATATGCTTGAACATTGACAAAACATAATGTGGATTTAACCAATAACCTATATGCAAGCACAATCGCAATAAATATATAAACATTTTATAATTTGAATGAATTTACATGCGATTTATATAACTATGACTGTCGATCACATTCCTCACATGAAGCAGAATAATTTAAAATGTAATTTTAGTTATGTTAGCCCGGTTAATCAGAAATAGTATTGCGGTATATCAGTACATATAGATGTACTGAAATGTAAATGATATGTAAATGATAAAGATCGGCCAAAATTGCTAATAGCATAATATTGGTGTGAAGTTGAATTAGATTTAGTTTGATACATTGCTTTGTATTGAAACAGACTTAACATTAAATCGTAATAATAACTAAATATTAAAGATCAGTTTAATTATTCAAGGTCGAGTTAATTATTTTGACAGATTACTTCGATTGCATGTCGTGGCACTTATTAGCACTTTTAAATTCTTTCGAAGGTACAAATAGGTTTTACAGTATGTGTACCTCACTTTGTTTCACAATGTTCTGGAAAACACTCGAGGATTGAAAATGTAATACAAGGATAGTTAAACCTTTTTATGAATAAAACATACACTGTAATCGTCTGCCCAATATAGCTAGATAATCTTGAAATAGCATTAGTGATACACAAGTGATGAGGACTCAATTATTTTTGGTGTTATGAAAACAATCATAAATTCTAACCGTAAAAATAATATCATATCAACAAAATATAAGATGAAAAATTTGATGACAAATAGCAAAGTGCAAACACCTACATGCTCTAATAGTTCTGAAACCATATCTGTCTGTTCTATTAAAATATTTTTCTGTCTGTGAAGCCTTTTCGAAATCATAGAAACTCTCTTTGAATTAGGTTACTAAAACAGATGCATGCATAATAACAAGTAAATGGTCGAATCGAACTGAAAGTTTTACATAAAGAAATGGATAAATTATATATATATATATTAATCGCGTCATTTGCAAGGGTTGAAATTAAAATTTTATTTTACAAAAAATGCTACGATCAAGTAAAATGTTCGACGAATAAATATACCATTACGCATATTCTATTCCACCCATTTTTTAAAAGATATGAAAAAATAATCTCTTTTATATGAGGTTGAATCATTTGCATACCGAAGTGTTGATTTGTCAAACTGTGACCATTACGATAATAATCATATTATATATCCTACCTTCCCTATAAAATACATCATTTCAGCAAAGACAGAACCTTGTTATCATGATGTTTTGAATTGTAATTAGAAAGAACTTTGTTCATGTGTGCTAATTCAGATATGAAGGGATCGTTATGAAATATTTTTACCCCGCTCCTTAAGTTTCCCTTTCTGCGTACAGTACCCAGACCCCGTCATTCAATCCCCTCACATCAAATCCATACAAAGATTGACCGGTCCATTCCATAGAAATCAGTCTCTTCCGAAGCACATTGAATCACAGAGAACATTGTTAGAAAGTTTGAGCTTTTAAACCCATAATATCATAAAAGGTACATCATAATGTTAGCATATTGACTTTAGAGGCTTACAGCAGGTATATAAGATATAGCATGTATCTTGTAAATAACTTTTTCTACGTTTCAGCCTTACACGTTTATCACGACATTTCCTTGAGAACGATTTTTTTATTTAAATAAATGGTCAAACATGCTATTAACATTTAACACATCCAATCAGCTATTATGTCACCTTAATCTTCAACTCTCAGTATGGGCCATTTTGATAGTAGAACTAGATATGTATTGCTAACTGAACACAATTCACTAAGCTTGCCATTCAATATCCCGCAACTAGTTAATCTATATCTACATCGATATCAATGCATGAAAACCAATTTATAATGTTAATACATTTCAGTTTTAGGTGAAGAGTGGAAGAAAGAAGGTATAATAGTAAATTTAAGTGAAGTTGCTCTTTTAAATATTATATGTAATAACAAAAACTCTCGTGTAAATTCACTGCTGGTATAAAATAATGTCAAAGGATGATGATATAGTATTGATAATGTCTTCATTATATATATTTAAGAACTTTAAGTTCACATGACGTCCGTTACTTAAATTAATATTACTTTTAAACTTACTTTTAAACTGAGCATTAAAGTCTATATTTCATTCTAAATATTCAAGAACAATGATATGTATCAGTACTTCATATGGTGACATAAAGCATCTCGCATTTTAAAAGAAAAACCTAAACATCACAATGTTTATACTCTTGTTTTGCCCCCCACAATTAACCGAACATTGTTAAATTAAGAATTACTTGGAAATTTGAAATTACCAGAGCAATAAACCAATCTACACGTCTATCTGGACAGATTAGATATGATTTTTCCGGGTTTATATGTGTTTACTGAGACTGTGGTCTTGGTTTATGGTTAATCTTATATTGTAGAAGTTTGTTTCTAATATTTTAATGTGATGACAATAATAGTAAGAAGTTTTCGATGTTCGAAAAACAATCATCAATAAATGTGTATATTCAGGTTATGTCATGCGCATTTCATGCAAATATATATAGTGATATGATTGTATCAGTGTAAACACCTTTTAAAATGAAATTTTACTAACCGATCAAACATTGAACTCTACCACACGCATATAGACTGTTGATAACATTCTTTTTTGCATTGCTATTTCTCTTCAACATAGATTGATCGATTTGCATAAACATGCTCAAAAAGCTCCTTTTGGTTTTATAGCAGTTGCTTCGAAACACATGTCAAAGTAAAGTTTACGCAAAAACTTGAATAATTTCAAACTTGCTATTGCAAAATAAGCACAAGTGGATAGACACTGATTTTCAGAAGCATTATGCAGAAGCATTATGAAGATTTAAGAGTTCAAATAAATTTTGGGTTTATTTGACCGTGAAGCCTGCCTAATTTTGATTTTGTTGCATCTTTTAGGCTAAAATGTTAGCAAATAGATAGGATAAACTATTAATAATCCCAACTTGTATTAACCTTTTACTGTTATAAGAAGAAATACAATAGCTCGGGCATACCACTGGTTTTAAGATGTATATAATCATTAAAATAAACATAATCGCGTGTGTAGTAGGCTGTTGTCTTACATCAGGCTCACATTGACCTAGTAAGGAATTTACATATGAATGAAAGCTGTATCATGTCTAAGTTATACACTCAGTTGGACGCTCGAGATATGTTTGTCGGGGTTGCCATTTGCCTTTTATAAAACACACATTTTTATAATCATTTAGATTTTGTTTCATATTTTTATCATTTCTACATGCAATTTTAGAAAAAAAAAACAATAAATATCTAAATTTTCTGTTCACCTATTGTTTGTAACATTTTCATTATATTCTATTATACTAGAGATTCGAAAATGATATCATCGTTTGATAATCGGCTAATAATAATCGCGTTGCAATATACACAACACACTATATGATAATTGATAAGAAAGGTATATTAGTTGATATTTGTGTAACTTACTTGAGTTATAATAGATCAGGCAAATTGGAGTAACATACGTGCTCCGAGACTCTTTATAGTTTATAAAATCAGAAAATAATTACGATCTAATAACAATGATAGGTCACAATTGACAGCCTCAAATTTTCAGGCGTGATAAGAAAGCATCGGGTCAAACTTAATCAGTGATTTCAACAGTCTTTCATACCTGTATAGAATAGCTTTTCAATATGGAGCCAACTGTTGGTCAGAAATATGTTAAGTATAATAAAGTATATCATTATACACAAAACGAATTGCTCAGAATGCACCAGATATGATTGAAATGTTTGACCGTTTGTTTGTTTGAGAGCATACCATATTGTTTCTATAAGGTTTTATTGTTCCATTGACTTGAAATTAGCTTTTATTTGAGTAATTTAACGTAAACGACGTTGCTGGTTCTCAATTGTCGACTCAGATTTCACATTTTAAAAAACTGATAATATAATATAGTGTATAACTATCGAAATATATTTTCAAACAAGACATACATTATATTCTATAGATAAATAACCCATATCGATTTCCATATGCATTTTTTCATAACCATATGCATTATTTTCCTATATTCGATTCTTGCTTCATAAAGGAATTTTCGGTTAATATTACGTATAAGATCTTATCGAAATTTCTATTCAACGAGGTTTGAATTAAGTATGATAAAAATCATGCTGATCTTATTTGTAGTTATTTAATCACATTCTATTTTTAATAATTTCTTTTGATAGGCATGTTAACATAATTTAGTGAAAGTAAAAATTAAGGCAGTATATAATTTATAACATTTGCTCTTTCGTCAGATCTATATGAAGGAGTACTCAATGAAATGTAATGATGTTATATAAGTTAATAAATTCCTAAACACAAATCATATATGATTACGACTATCATAAAACAACACTTGTCTAGCAAACAAAACAAGTTTTTGAAAATATAATGAAGCGATTGATATGAAGCCCATCAACAGAGTCATAGTCTAATACATCATAGTTGTGACATTGAAATGTTTATAACTGCTTAAATTCAAATGAAGCCTTTCAACTCGGTAAACTTTCCTTTTAGTTCGTCGATTGTGTCCTCGGAAATAGGCACGGTAATAAGCTCCGGCAGCTAAAACATAATAGAATTAGATTAAATGAGATAGCATGATAACAAAAAACCTCATCATGAGCTCATGCTGACCTAAAATGTACTAACTCTTATGGGCTTAGCATGAGGCATGATTAGGTTTTGTTCAAGCTTGATATGACCCAAACCTTATATGATGAATGTAAGATAAGAGCTTTTTTATCATTTTGAGACTGGCTTTATGTAAATATTTGTTCATGTTAAACTCAAACGAAAGTTCAACGAAAAAATCACTGAAGTAATGCAAGAATGTCAAGTTATTTTTATATCTGAATTTCAACGCACACATGTTCTAGATATAAATACATATAAATATAAATTCCAAAACGACACTTATAAAACTTACTTGTTTCATATTTTTAGCTATGAACTGTTGCAAACTAGAGAAGGCCTTAATGTAATCAGAAGTAACGTCAATAATTTGACTGATATCTGAGTCACTCGGTATTTTCCATGTCGTATCACCGGCAATCTTTTGCTGAAGAGGTTTAGCCACTTTATATGCCTTTTGCACAGCCTTAAAGCAACGTTTTATCATAAATTGTTATTTATATATTGCAAGAGATGTGATTACCTAATATGATTTCTATCACAGCCTTTAACAATAATGTTATTATGAATTATCAGTGTGATATTACAAGGGTTTTGATAATCTAAAATCATAATTATCACAGCCTTTAACAAAAGTGTTCTTATGAATTATTATTTTGATATCTCACAATAGTGTTATTATAGTTCATCATTTTTATATTGCAAGGAATTTGATAATCGAAACAAAAATATCTTGGGTATCAAAACCTAAATTAGAAAAAAAGTTGAATATGACTATACATATAATCACAACTGTAATTCAATTTTTTTTACCTTTGAGATAGGATTGATATATTTCACAAAAATGGATTCCAGCGGCACTTCAAAGTCATCCAGTTTGATCATGCTCCCTTTGTGATCTTTCATCCATTTGAGGAGCTCCTGCGAAATGGTTGTTTCTGACGTTATAAGTCCATTGATTGCTTGAATAAGCTGTTGGATCTTCTTATACTTCTCTTTATCTGCGGGACTTGTCTTTTTGTCATTCATGAATTTTTGCAGAACCACATTGACGCCATAAAATATAACACCTGTCAAACATAATTGTAAATTGTATAAAATCGACACCAGTGAATTGTGTAAAAAAACATTGATCATTTCATATACAAGATAAAAAAAACATAAAATAGAATAATTACGTAGCAAAAATGTGCGAAGATATGATATCAAATATATGAAAAGTAAAAATATATCAAAAGTTTGTAAATGCATTTACACAAATTATATGTTTTATTCGTATCATCTAACCCTATTCATTGTCTATAATATAAATTATATAACTATACAATAATTATATTTACCTGTCGCCACGGTTTGAGCAACAAAGGTCATGATTGACTTTTGTTCCCCATCCTCCGTGTCCATGACCGATTTGAAAGATGAAGCGATATCTTTCATGCTCTTAATTTGCTTGCTTATTTTCTCAATTTCACTCTTTTCTTCTCGAGATAGGTCATCTGTTTATTAAGAAAGAGGTTCCATTTCAATTTAAAGTATAACATAATTATAAGCATCTTATAGGATGATATTGCAGGCATTTGTTTATTATGAAGAAGATATGATACCCAGTTAATGTCGAATATGAATAAGTTGTCTTTGATATACATTTCTCAAATTTAATTGATGCCGTTACAAATTCATCTTGCGATTTTTATATGGATTTATAAAATGATTTATAATATTTATCAATCAAATCAATTTGGAACAAAATTATTCAAAAACAAGGGATGTCTTGATTAAAGCAACAATTATGTTAACAATTTCTAACAATATGTAGCCACTTATGACAATTTCGAAACCTCATATTATAATCCATAT
>LQRL01094927.1:10711-26330 GCA_001703475.1 Hydroides elegans | reverse complement strand
ATTATATATATGTATATTTATATATGTGTATTCTTAATATATACTGCACTTTTGCTGTATACATTTTTAATATATAATGCACGTTTTTTTTTCAGATGTACTTAAAATCCAAACAGAATTAACAATAAGAAACCAAAGGTATTTACATTAAAAAATGTAAACGTGAGAATAACATTAATTCTGCAGTAAAATAAATGGAATATTGAAAATTCGTTTAAAGAATAATGAAATAATATAGCAATTACATGAAATAGAAATAAAGAGATCATAAATGATACAAATGGTTGTTGAGCACAAATAAAGTGAAACACTTGAGCACATTTGTTTTGAACACCTCGGTGTGCATGAAATCAGATAAAACATACTTATATATTACATAATTACATATAAAAATGTAAAATAAAATGTATGATATATATATATTTTTTGTACATAGTCTTAAACAGAAAATTAATAATACGGTTATTTATTAGCACCCCATGGCCTGCCATGGTAAATATCAATGCAAATATCCAACACTTGAAAAATGAAAAAAAATATATATTACACTATTTTTGTTGAGTGTTTCCCCCATGAATTATATTATATTATTTATAGTTACCAATAATTCCTTTAAGCTTCCCACACCCCCGTACCACATTACTTGTAAGTTTTATAAAAAAATAATTATCTTTTACCTCAGTCTATTAAATGCAAAATGTCACACTAAACTATTTCCCACACCCTCCGTATCACATGACTTGCAAGTTTTATAAAAAAAATCTCTTTTAACTTAGTCTATTAAATGCAAAATGTAACACTAACTACAATAAAACAATATAAACAATATCGCCGTTTGAGGTAACATTTATGAATAATAATTTTTGGGACTTATAATGATGTGGCCACTAAGGTTGCCCGCCACTCGGGAGATAGGGGTTGATAGGGGGTGTAATGGGGGTGTGTCTGAAGGCAGCCGTTGGCGTCCCCTTTGGTACTCCGGGCGGCCTCACCGACGCCTTCGGCGACCTAACCTGCGCCATCGGTGGCACGCGTGCGTGTTCTGATGTACCACCGATGGCATCGCGGGCGTGCTTTGATGCATCGCGGGTTTGGTTTTATACCTCATCGTTGGCATTGTGGGCGTGGTTTGCTGTCTCACCGGTGTGGGTTGCTGAAAATGAATATAAAAATCACATTTTTTGTTTAGGGCAATCATCCGCTGAAAAAAATATAATAGTTTATGATGTCAAGCGCGGGTAAATAGGGGGCGCACTCAGCGCACGCCCCTCTGTTCGCCCTTATATATAAGACAAAAAATGCGCCCCCGGTTCAGCCTGATAATTTATAGTATTGCGCCCCAGGTTCAATAATTTCTGGATCCGCGCCTGGATGTCTTCTACAATAATAATTTATGGTTACCAACAATACGATTCGCAGTGATCCCCTTAAAATGTTATAATTTATTATGGCCTCTCAAATGATAAGTAATGAATAAAATATATAAATGTAAATAAAAATATATACCGATAAAAAGAGTCCTAACAGGGCCAACGCCGGTACTTTATTGTTTGAGGCATTGTACCTGACGTAGATGTCGCCCTCCACCGTTTCATAATAAATGGTCCTGTCTTTTTGTGTGGAGGACGACAACCACCACGACTGTGTCTGAAATTAAATCGAATGCATTAGAAAATATTATTGACCTAACATATACTAAGCCTATTAAGATAGCAACATATTTTAATTGATGTATATATACAGCTACATAACATATTTATTTTCAGTGAACTTTAATTATTTTTATAATCAATGCATCTTTTAAAATTATTTTATTGAAGCTGCATTTGAACATAATTTAAACATTATTGTTTATTTTTCTAAATAACTTATAATGATGTGGCCACTAAGGTTGCTAAGGTTTCTAAATACGTCAAAATCCTTACTCTTTTGATCAGTATTGTGTATTTGAACATTAACACAGTCGGGAGGGATGTTCGGGTTCGTCAACGTCATGGCTGCGTCGACCAGGGGGTCCCGTTTCCATTTGTGCTCATATACCCTGCTTGTTCGCTTTGCTTTGTGTGCTTCGGTGTCGTACCATGGTTGAAATGGTTTCGCTTTGCTCTCACGATGTTGGACGGGGGCGTGGGAGTCTAATATAGACTCTATGGTGGTATTAAAATGTTCTGTTAAACTATCCAAATCGTTGGTATGCATGTTCAATTTTGTGCGAATGTCGCTTTTAAATCTTCCTTAATCGATATCCCGAGTTTTGCGAAAGGACGAATTGCGAATTCCGGTTGGGGGTTGACCAATGTTCAACTCTGTAGTGACAAGAAAATGGTCCGAAATTAACCTATTTGCAGTAGCGCCATTTGCGAGTGAATCGCTAGATCGAGTCATTATTAGATCGATGGTGTTTCCGGATAGATGGGTTGGACCCTTGACATGCTGAATGAGGTCATATCTAAACAACATGTCATCGAGTTTTCGTTTATTTGGATCATTGTTATTTTGCATGTGTATGTTAAAGTCACCGCACACCAGTGTGGGTTCTTTTCGAAATGATATGGCATCTAACAGCGAGGCTGTTAGATACATACATAACTATAAATAATATAGATTGAGATATAGAGGACGGGCCCAATAAATGGACAGAAATCTGTTGAACCTGGCTAGACCAGACACCTCGCTAAACCGGACAGTTTTGCTCAGTCCCAAGGGTGTCCGGATTAATCAGGTTTCACTGTACTTTAAACAATTTAAAGTAACCATAACATACGGATAAAAAAAACTCTTATGATAGTACTATCCCAGCTCATTGATTGATATATATATTTACGGCTAGAATTAACAAGTGTCGTATGGGTTTTCCATTTAATGAGAAAGTAAGACAGTGGAATTCAGTAGGCTCGTATGGGTTCTTATCGGGTCGGAAAATATACACGAGACTGGACTCGAAGGGAACTGTAAATTGTCGGTTGCATGGGTATCAAAAATCTGTAAAACATCTGTTAAAATACGAAAGTATTGAGAATTAAGGTAAATGCATACTTGAAGTTTTTTCCGTGTTTTTTTTATACCAGAACACATTTCTGGTATCTCTTGGACCTTTTTGTAAATATCAATGTTTTTTAAAATATTTAAGCAAAAATGATATGTAAAAATGGCCAAGAACAGTTTTTAATACTAGAGTGTTTACACGCTGGTATTAAATAGGTTTATTTGAATCGTTTGATGCACGGTGTTACGTAGTCTTTATAAAAATCTCCATAACTGCGAAAGAAATTGCAAACTTCCGAAGCATAAGAGACTTCTTAATGAGTGCATTCTGTACAGACATTTTAAGCATATTTCAAGTGAGTTTTTATTGTGTTTATACTGTTGAATATACCCATATAAGACATTTGTTATATGATATATATATTTATAGAGACAATGCTCTCGTGTAAACTCAATGACATCCTCAATGCTTTATGCTCCAAGGTTATATACACAATAAAAGTATGAATGCCTAATGCACGTAATAGCCACAAATAACCACACATGAGCCATTAATATACTTTTAGTACGCTGAAGACGATTTGTTTTAGTATTTAAAGAGTACGTTTGTTTGTTTTTTTTTCAATTTCAAGGTATATAAGATGAGAGGCATGAAGGAACTCTAACAGATTAAAGTTGCTTTAATTACTACTAGCAATGAAAGTCTACATAGCACATTCTTGTATCATATTGGAAGAATTGGGACATTGCCCAGCAAAACAAATTGCTATTTTTTATGACTTTATGAATTCTCTTACAAAGAACTTTTATATAAAACATAAATAATGGTTAACCACAATATGATTTAAATCAAGATTTTATGTTAAATTTATTAGGATTTCGACTTGAATTATGTTGTCGACGCATCTCTCTCACCGTCGCTTGCCGTCGCTTTTTTTCTAATGCTTCTCTTTTTTCTTTCTCTTTCCCTAGGTCTCAATATCTTCTCCAAATTGATGAACATCGGAAGAGTCAAATCGGGAGGTGAATTGTATAGAAAAAAAAACGTTTGTTGTATCAACCAATAATGTGTTGATACCAAACGATTCTAGGTCATTTACTCGTCATTCTGAAATAAACATAAAACGTTGGATAAAAAAAATCACAATACGTCCTCCGATGTCGTGGAGACGCTCCTATTAAGGCTCATTTAAAGGTATTGTATAATCAATTTCAAGGATAGAACGTTGTGCCCCCGTCGATTTGAAGTCATTCGTAAGGAGTATGTTCATTATATGTGAAGGGTTAAAAATCGTCCGAAAAAACTTTCATATGAAATATGCAAGGTATTTAGAAAAGATATAATTTAAATCTAAGCATTAAGGCATTTAGGAAGATATAATTTTTCAAAACCTGTTGAGTCGTTGAAATACGTCATTTGGACGATGTGTCGAACCTCAGATGCAATGCTGCCTTTAAGACATTATATGAAATTGTTGACGGACATTTTATTAATATTTTCGTAGAATGCATTATTTAAATTCTTTTGAGCTTTTACTAGAATAATCTCAATCGAATCTTATATATATATTATTTTTATTTTTGTGACTTTGGCTTTTTCATTGGTGTAGCATACATTTCAGAAATATCCATGTCAATATTTTCTTTTGGCCACTTCGGTGATTTGATTGGTTGAGAATAAACCGGCATTTCATCTGCTCCCGGTTGGTCACGAGGTGTTTATTTATCAGCCTCGTTTTGATTCAATCCCTTTTCCATTGGCTCTGAGTACATAGGAGAAACCTCTTCGTATCCAACATTATCAGTCATTTGTTTATTCTTTGGTATTATGATCTGGATTGGACTGAAAGGCAACGCTTTGGTTTCGCTCCATTTCCGAAATATCCGTATATCCCATATCATCTCTCATTTCCGGTGATTCATACGCGGAGATTCATACGCGTCATTTGCTACCATGTCAGTGTCGTCACCATTTTGAACCAGATCCAAATCTGCATACGTTATAGAACCATCATCATTTTGTGTTGAATTTTCTTCGGGTTTAGTCTCTGTTTGTTGCTTAGGTGCTAATTGTGACGTATCCACTTGTGCATATTCAATAGGCTCATTACCCGGTACTTCCTTAGTCACATTTACATATTCATGAGCCGTCACCTCATTTGCATTCTGATCAGGGGAAAGTACACCTGCACCTTCCTTATTATCAAAGTGCACTATGTAATCATTGGATTTATCCGATTTGTCTTTCGCACACGACCCGCCCGATTTTCGCTTACAGCACACAACAATGATTATAATTGTAATCAATAATAAAAGACAACCCGCGCAGGCTCCTATGATTATATAGAGCATGGATCCGCCATTTTTATCATCGCCTTTCTTTTTACTGGTATCAGCTGATGGTTCCAAAGAATGCAATGTTGTTCCATCATAATTAGGTGTTGATTGTGTTTGCGGGTTGATGGAGGAAACGGTTGCGGTTGGCGGGTCGGTTTGAGTGGTTGGCGGGTCGGTTGTGGTGGTCGAAGTGGTTGGTGTTGGTGGGTCAGCTGTGGGAAGTGGATAGCCTGGTCGGTAGAATTCGTGTGGACTGCAGCTGATATCCGTAGGGAAGACTGTTAAAAGTATGAAACATGTTTCGAGATTCAATTCATATTCTTCATGATTTTTTCATGATACACAAAAAGTTATAGCTATTAAACTAGACCAAAGCTCGTTTTACTACATGTACACTGCGGTATATGATGTATGTCTAGTCTCATGATAGGAATAGGTAAAAGCTTTCATTCACTTTCAAATGATTTAACTTTGTTATATTAAGAGAAAATAAAAACATACTTACTTGGATTGAATCGAAAATAACCACCACCGGCCGAATTCAGAGCGCTATGAATATATGTACCAAGGGCGTTCAAATAATATATTCTAGACTGGGCATTGATAGTAGTATTCAATATAAAAGGTACGGCATCATAGTCATGCAGTGGGCCATTTTCAGTATATGTCATATAAGTTCTAAAACTACTTGAAGTGCCGTATTCTAATTCAATGAAATAGTTATCACCATCTGGCCATGTCCCAGAACCGGGATATAGAAGACAGTGGCACTCGGTTGGTTCCACTGCTATATTGTCGATTTCATCTGGTCGAGTGACATTTAGAAGACCTCGTTGACCGGTTACCGTAAATTCTTCTTGGCATAGAAATTGACGGTAAGATGCATCTGCAGTTAAAATAAAGAATGTATGCCAAAACAGCTTCTGATTATATCTTTTTGATAGAAACGATATCAGTTAAGCTTCCACGGAAAAAAAAATATTTTCACACATTCTAAAAAGTTCAGAAACTATAACGGAAAAATATTTAATGTTAAAGGAACTGTATAAAAGCAAGTTGTGTCTTGGTTCGTTGTAGATTCTCGTCTTGTAAATGCTTACTGTTAAATCATATTTAATTATGTATAAAATCAAAATCCGCATACTGTTTATCCAAAACATGTGCAGATACTTACTTGAATTAATATATACATCCAAAATGAAATAACATTCACTTTCGCTTACAAATAACTGCAAGCCCAGCAAAATCAAAAGAAGATCCAATAAAATCATGTTTATAATGCAGCCTTAAAACTTGTGAAAAAACGTTGTGCAATTTAATATGATAATGTCCTAATGATAAAGAACGTAAATAAAATTAAATGACTTTATGAACTTTTCCTAAAATTATAACTGTTATTATTTATAAGACGTTCAACCCCGTTATGCAATTGAATATAATGCGACGGTGTTTTTTATCGAACTTAATAGAATTATTTCACTTCCTTGTTTTGAAACGAGGGGGTTAAGTACGATAGTATTTACATATTTCAATGAACTATTCTTTGGCTAGCATAAACGGGGTGCATGGAAAACAGAAAGTTAACATGTGTGTATTTAATAAAAAAATACCTTTTTGCGCTTGTCATGTGCGTTATTTCTTGTTGCTGGTAATGTTTAATGATAGTGCTTATCATTTTTATAAAGTGAACCACAAATTAATGAATACTACTGGGTTATATGGAGCTCCTCTTAAATATGGGGTTTCAAAAGCTAAATCGTTCTTCATATTGTAATTGAAAATGTGATAGACTATAAAGCCTACGGAGCTGAAATATTTTTTTATTTCTACGCAAATAGAGTTTTGACAGATAATTTCATAATAAAAACAATAAAATAAAAAAAAAGATAATTTCATAATGATATTGGAAGAGACGAAAAATGAACTTGCCATAAGGTTGTCAGTATTTTGCATGAAACCCATGGAATCGTTTCCTATGCAGTCGTCAAATCTAATACATGTATATGAAAGTGCCATTTTATGAAGTGTTCTTTATTTGCCCATTTATAAAACAAGAAAAGGCAGGTGCTTAAATTCGAACAATTTTTACAAATGCGTCTTAATTTTACATGGTTTTAGACTTACATTAATATAACTGTTTTCTATGGTCCTTCATACAAATGTTAATCTTAATTTGTATTTTCTAAGCTGGTTGAATAAAGATCTAGCTATTATGCTGTCTCCATTTTGCTTCAAATAATCATTTTAATGCTCAATTATTATTTCGGTCGGAAAAAAATATTTCAATACCCTTAATAACGAAACGAACTCAGATAAATTATATAATATATTATGATATCGAACCTGAAATATTTACAAAGTGCATATTTTAGAAAGACTTGGAGAAATGCTGGATTTTGTATATTCATGTTTAAAAAAAATATCGAGGATTACCAACATTCTTGTTATTTCCCTCCCTCTCGATAATTCACTGAGATGAATACTGGTACAGAAGTAATCAAGTTCAGTCGGTCTGGTGGCTTACATCCTTCGAAGTTGCTATCAAAGTGTTCATTAAAGTTCAATGTGTCGAAAGACAGAGGTTTTACTTTTACCCAAGTTATTTAGTCATGATATCACATATTAAGCATTTTAAGTGTTATTCCTTAATATGATATACAAAAATCAATTATTTACTAAATGTAATTTCAGAATGAAAGCCCTGCCACCAAGAAAAGAATAATGAAACATACGAGTTAAAAATGAATATGATTATTTAGAACCACAGTACATTGGTATGCTTGATAAAATAAATAAATAATATGAAAAATATAATTTGTTTTATCTATTCATATATTATAACTTTTATACAATTAACGGTTTAAACAAACTAGAACCATGGATATATTGTTATGAACATCTCTTATATATATCAGTATTTAAGTCTGAAATGATCATGTAGGCTTTTGTTCTACGTTGACTGGCTTGTATATAATTTTGTTTTTTTTTTGTGAAGAAACATAAAAGAACTATCATGTCTTTGCTATGGTTAGATGAACACCACTAACATCCTCATATTCAGTATTTGCATTTCTCTGAATATTTCCATCATTCACATTCACATAATCCGTTCCATTATTAAACCTAACTTTATCGATCGACTCGTATGCACCAACATTCGCATAATTACGGCTTCTATTCTCATTATTTAGATCAGCATAGGGTTTAGTGTTTCCAATGTTGACATCTGATTTGTCACTCTTTGTAAATTCAACTACATTTGCAGTACCCTCGCTTTTCCTGGATGGCGCTTTAAAACAAAACCACTGTTTCCATATGATGAGGAAACCAACGAAAATACCGCTTATGAAACAGAATATCGCAACCCCTATTACAATGCCGATAACAGCATTGACTGCGACACTATCATCTTGATCGCTATTTGTTTTGTTTGAATCTTGGTCTGATTGAACGGAAGGGGCATGGTCCTGGTGATTTGTTGTTGACGATTGGTTGTCATTGGTTGGTGTAGACCCGCTTGTTGTTGTCGAAGTGGTTGTTGTCGAAGGTGTTGTTGTAGAAGTTGTGGTAGTTGATGGAGTAGATAGAGGGTAACCTGGTCGGTAGAATTCATGTGGACTGCAGCTGATGTCAGCTGGAAAAACTGAAAGCAAAAATTGTAAATTAAAATTAAGAACTTCAATAACTAAAAGCTTTTAATCAACCAGCATATCTTCCCTCTAATGATATTCTAAGCGTCTTATGAATAATATACATCGAATTGATAGTATACAAATAAGTGGAAAAATTGTGAGTAATCTTTACCTGGATTGAACCGGAAGTAGGCATTGCCAGCTGAATTCAATTGTTGACCTATATAAGCACCATTTGCAGTTTGGTAGTATAGTCTAGGATCACTATTGGAGGTCAGATTCAATATGAAAGGCACTGCATCGTAGGCGTGCAGTGGACCATTCTTGCTATATGTTGCTATACTTACGAAACCTCCAGAGGTTCCGTAGTCGAGTTCGATGATATTATAATCGCCATCCGACCAAGTCCCAGAACCAGGGTAGATAAGGCAGTGACACTGCGTAGGGTTGTCCAATATATTTGGATTATTATCAGGTCGGACAATATTCACTAGGCCTCGTTCTCCAGAAACCGTGAAATCATCCTGGCATGGATATTGTCGATATTCATTTGAAACACCTGGAATTAAACTTTCAGTATTTTTACTAACACACCAGTGAAACACGTCTTCTACGCCGGTATTTTAGGATTTTTATGAATACAAATAAATACTCGACCAAATGAAAACTATGATTATAGCACACGAGTATTGTTCATTTTTAGCCACGGCTTGCTACCACAAGCCGTGGTTTGTGCAATCACTCTTCGTTGTTTAGTTAGTTAGTTAGTTAGTCAGTGCGTAAACACTTGTCTTTCCGGCGCTTCTTCTCTCACAGTTCTTAACCGATTTTGCTCAAACATTTTTGGAGTCATCCCCAGATGGTCCTTCATATAGGGTGTGCTTATGTAAGCGATTGTGCTTATATAAGCATTTGTAAAAATAAGAATATGTCAGAGCGATTCAAGTTACATGTATGCTTTACCACGATGCAGTGAGCGATAATACAGGGTATTAGACATATTATAGACTTTCAGAGCTGATTTTGCATCGTTTGTTTATGTAACGCTGCAACAGCTGAAATCATGTTATTGACGTATAATTAATTGAAGATATCGTTATTGTATTGCTTAAGCAACGGGTATTTTATGAACCCAAAGCTAAGTCGCAATATGAGTGTCTTGTTTAGGTATCGTAGAATCAAAATTTGTTTAACATGACGTAATAATTAAGACTCAATGGGAAGACACCAGTGTAATATAAAATAACATTTTCGGGATGTATGATATGTACTGTCTTATTATTCTTTTATGACAGAAGTGACCAACACGATCGATAAGTTAAATCAACGCTCCGCGTTTGTCTTCAACATATTATAACATTATTAGTCCTCATGTAGATAAAAACGCGTTTTATATCAGAACACCAGTTTCTTGAGTATGTTATGATAGTGGAACACCAGTGTAATATAAAATAACATTTCGGGACGTATGACCTGTACTGCCTTATTATTCTTTTACGACAGGATGGACCAACACGATCGATATGTCAAATCTCTGTCGTCGCCTTTGACCTCTATATTGAATTACATTATGAGTCCAGATCTTGGTTGAAACGTGTTTTATACCAGAACACCAGTTTATTGAGTATGTTATGATAGAAGAACACCAGTATAATATAAAATCACATTTTCGGGATGTTTGACCCGTACTGCCTTATTATTCTTTTATGACAGAAGTGACCAACACGATCGATAAGTTAAATCAACGTGCCGCGTTTGTCTTCAACATATTATAACATTATTAGTCATCATGTAGATAAAAACGCGTTTTATATCAGAACACCAGTTTATTGAGTATGTTATTATAATGGAACATCAGTGTAATATAAAATAACATTTTCGGGATGTATGACCTGTTCTGCCTCATTATTCTTTAACGACCGATCTGACCAACACGACCGATAAGTTAAATCTCATGTTGACAAAAACATGTGATAAATCAATACACTATTTTCATTTTAGCTTATTATTATTGTGAGATTTTTTTAGATATATCGTAGTTTAAATTAATATGATGGTCACAGTTTGAGTATTAAACTTCAGCGTTAAGTTTGTCGGGCACTTTTGCCACAATAATGAGATTCTATTTAATATATATAATTCCTTCTCGTTTAACTTGAAACACGATGCTGTTGCTTTTATACTTTGTAAAAGGCATTTCTAGGGCTCATATAAAAGAAAAGGATGTTAAGCAAAAACAGTAAAGTAGGGCAAGATGTGGCACACTGTCCTTGGACAGTCTTGTTTAAATTCAGATTGCCTTTTAACCGCTAACGGTTTGTTTAAACGTCAAAGTTTAAAGAAACACGAAGGGCGCTGGTCCTTCTCAGAGGTTCTAAATTTGGACATGGCTATTGTAATAACATGGTAAATTTCTGAATTTATTCCGCACCATTTCAATTAAGTAAACGAAATCAAAAATATAAAAACAAATAATAAGTAAAACACACAAACACTTACTCGTTCTGGTATATACATCCAAAATAAAATAGCATTCACTTTTGCCCACAGAAATCTGCAAGCCCAGCCAGATTAAAAGACGACCCATTATAATCATGTTTTGGTGCAGCATTCGGTTTTGTGAAAATAAATATTATAAAATCCGCTTTTAATTTAATATAACAAATGCGAAGGTTCGATCAAAATGTTGCCGCTATTTTATTTTATTCGTTCAATACAATCATTGAATTGAATATAATGAGAGGGAGTTTCATCGTATTATAATAAACACACATGATTTATTGACTTCCTTGTGTGGAAGCGAGGGGTAGGTTAAATAAGACAGTATAAATAAAGGGCATTATATTATAAGATAAGTATACTTGTAAAAGAAACATGTTTTTCTTTTCTACTTGATAAAATATTTTTAGTTTGTCATTGTTATATTAATATGTTTCATGCGCGGTTTAATTTTGACAAATAAAATGTTTATGGAATTAAATTAAGAAATGACCATAAACATAGTAGCTTTTGATAAAGCGTATTTGTGTAACGTCCCTGTATTGATCAATAAATAGAGTATTGCAAACATAAACATTCTCACTTTACCAGTTCAGTAAATGAACACTTATTTGTTCGCTTGCAGAATGTAAAACACATGGAAATAGTCACTGTGATTCTTAAATACCATATATTGTAAGTTTTTGAACAAAGAATATTAGTGATTTATTTATGTTAATGTATTACAAAAAAACCTAAAACATAAACAATTAATGGTCATGGAACATTGTCGGTTCATTGTCCGGATCATTCTCAAAGGAAATATTTATATCATAAATTGTGATTTGATTTCAATTTCGATATTCCATGATGAAATATGATACGGATCAGAAATCCTGGAGTTATCATGTATATAAAAAAGTAGTTCATAGTGTCAGCATCATTGTGCAAGAAATCATTAAATAAATGCTCAGGTTGGTTAACATTTCCACTATCCACGATGCTACAGCCACGTTAATGCTATAGTAAAACGAATAATATGATTTAGAAATAATAACGAATTTATTTATGGTGATAACCAGCAACGTTTGATTTTCATAGAAAATGATATAAAATTGTAGAAATAATTAGCACTTTATTTTGATTTTTAAACAATTAAACGTTATGCGATGCATTGTGTACAATAATTAGTGTCACGGATATATGCATATGAAAATCTATGAAACAATTACAGTGTATAAAGTCTGTTAAGCAACTTCTCTAAATAATTACATGGACTAATTGAAAATACAGTGTTTTATAATATAATTTATGTAAAATAATGAGGCCTTGATTACATGTCACGGCATATTATTAACAACAGAAGCCACGTTAGTGGTTTCTGTTAGTTGTTTGAGTCTTTCCTGGATTTCGGGCAAATTCGTCTGATTTCACCTCATTTCGTCACATTTTGATGTAAAATCCATGAGCTTTTGGCGATACTTAAAGAGAGCATTGTTATATTTACTATTAAACTATAGAAGATTAACGCTATGCGTGTTTCTTTTTTGCTTATTTATGATAATGAACGAGTGCACAGCAATTTAACTGCTGACCAGAGCAATAAGGACTGAGTCAGATTTCGACATTGCCATATAGCTGCAGCACAAACACACTCACACAACAGGAGCTATAAATAAACATGATTAAAGTCGATAATAATATACGAGTAAACAATCCCGCAATGAGAGTGAGTGGATTGTAGTGCTCAAGTTATTTATTTATATGACATCATCTGTTGTTTCTTATGCTGATTAGCTTGTTTGTTTTTTCAACAGAACCACTAAAGACAACTTATCCATTAGCTATGGTAAGCTGAACTCCGCTGACATCCTCATATTCCGCATTTACATTTCTCTGTTTGCTTCCACCATTCACATTCACATAATCCGTTCCGTTATTAACACCATTTTTCTCAATCGACTCATATGCACCAACATTCACATAGTCTCGACTTCGATTTGACTCATCCAGTTCTGCATATGTCATTGTGTTTACTATTTCGCCTTGTGGGTTGGTTGTCTCGTTATAATATTCTACCACATGTTCTGTCGATTTGCTATTTTGCGATGGCTTCCTGTTGTTTTATCCATGGTTTACATTTAATGAGGAGACCAATAATAACCCCGATTATCAAGCAGAACATTGCAACACCTATTACAGCTCCAATAACGGTACTGACAGCCAAACTCTTTTCTTTGTGGTCACCATCATTAGTATCAGATTGGTTAGAATCCTGGCTTTCGGTTGAAGACGTTGATGATAGGCTAGTTATGGTTGGCATTGATGTAGACTCGTTGCTCGAAGAGGGAATGGTGGCTGTGGTCGAAGTGGTTGCGGTATCAGAAATAATAGTTGTGGATGAATCGGATATGGGATAGCCGGGTCGGTAGAATTCATGTGGACTACAGCTGATGTCAGTTTGAAAATCTGAAAACAAAATTCTTTGAGTAAACGTGGACAGCCCAAATAACTAAAGATATTTAATTATAGTAGCATGCCTTATTCACGAGTACTAAGATCAAAATGGATGCTAAATTGATTATATACAAATAAGTAAAAGATCCCTAGCAATATTTACCTGGATTATTTACCTGAAATGAAAAAGATCTCACTAGTTTCAATTCGAGTGCATTTAAGTTTATCCTATTTAACATTGAAATCCCACAAGCATGACGCTAATAACTGATGATCAAATGGGGCTTTCAATTTGAAACAACACCAAGGGATACTGCCTAAACATAATTCAAATGATATTTGAAAAATGCTGTATGTCTGTCCGTCTGTCTGTATGTCTGTCCGTCCCCTTTGACATGGGGAAGTTTGTGTATGCGCGTTTTGGTTTGAAGGAATTGAGTAAGAGCTTTGAAATTTAAATACATATAAACCATGAAGTTTGTCGTCGTGCTTCATAAAGGTTTCATCAAGATCGGCTGAAATAGGTAGATTCTTCAGCACTTTAAAAATGTCGATAATTTTCCCGTCCCAAACACTTTGTGCGCGCAAACTTTGTATGAAGGCATCGAGCTAGGGTTTTCAAATGTTATACACGTATAAGCTAAGGTCTGAAGTCGAGGTTTCAGCTCGATCTACTGAAAATGGTCGATCATGGAGCACTTTGAAAAATGGTTGAAATTTCATACTCAGTTGAGGCAATGTGGATGATAAAAAAAAGTATCATTTAAGTATGTATGTATGAGGAAGACAGTCAATATATACCCTTTGTTTGCTAGCTGGCAAGTAAGAATTCAATCTGAACAAAGTTTCATGTTGATCCACCCATCGCCATTTTCCTTGAATTTTCTTAATTAATGGAAAAAGCTATGAATGAATTAAGATAGAGCTCTGATATACATAACAGCCACATATTGACGCTGTGTGTCGTCAATGCTTCATGTAGATCAACCACAATTGGTCGAAATGGCATCCATTATTATCCATTATAGAATAAAGCTAGGGTTCTTATAATTTATATACATTAGCAGCGTTTGACATTAACCCCAAATCGATGGTCGCGCGAGCGCGACTAACTCTAAAAAGATAGCCGCGCCGCAGAAAATGTAGTCGCAACATCATGTTTAAAGGATTTTCAATTAATTTATTTTAAGAACATTAGTGGGTTATAGTTAGCTTTACCTGAATGTTTCAGGGCTGTATCCGCACAATTTCAGAAACTATGAGAAATCCCGCACCCATCCAAGGAACATGCGAGCGCTGAAGGCGCAAGCGAAATTTGTGTGCAGTATTTCTGGGAATAATTTAAATTTTACCTTTTAACATGTTCGTTTTTAACCCAGCTTTCGTGAAACGAAAACTGGGTTTGTGAGATCGGTCGGTGTCGTCCGCCGTTAGTTAGTTAGTTAGTTAGTTAGTTGTACAGTAAACTTTTTCGTAAAAACCTATCTCCTCACACAGTTTTGGTCGTAGAGCTTCGAAACTTTAACCCAAGCTCCTTAATGGTACCCTCATACTGGCTTGTGCTTTTGATGACGATTGAACCTCTTGGCTCGCCATGGTGGACTTCGCCATTTCCGCCAATTTGGTCTTCTATATAGAGAAAAACTATTTTCTATCTAACCTATCTCCTCACACAGTTTTGGTCGTAGAGCTTTTAAACTTTAACCCATGCTCCTTTATGGTAACCTTAC
>LQRL01094927.1:0-10159 GCA_001703475.1 Hydroides elegans | reverse complement strand
GCTTGTGCTTTTGATGACGATTGAACCTCTTGGCTCGCCATGGTGGACATCGCCATTTTCGCCAATTTGGTCTTCTATATAGAGAAAAACTGTTTTCTATGTAGCCTATCTCCTCACACAGTTTTCGTCGTAGCGCTTTTAAACTTTAACCCAAGCTCCTTTATGGTACCCTCATACCGGCTTGTGCTTTTGATGACGATTGAACCTCTTGGCTCGCCATGGTTGACTTCGCAAAAACCGCCAATTTAGTCTTCTATGTAGAAAAAAAAAACTGATTCTTCTCTAACCTATCTCCTCCCACAGTTTTGACAGTGGAACTTTCAAACTTTAATCCAAGCTCATTTATGGTACCCTCATACCGGCTTGTGCTTTATAGGACGATTGACCCTCTTTGCTCGCCATGGTGGACTCCGCAATTTCCGCCCAATTTGGTCTTCTATATAGTGAAAAAAATACTTTAACCCATTCCGCATGATCATATACCGACTGCTATCGGTAAGACAGGTGCTATGGCGTGTATTATATACACGACCAAACCTGCCGTAAGCAGAAAGATCGGTCATGCGGGGGCTTGTGTTTCGGGTGATTGCGTCATCTTATTATAATGGTGGACACGCGCATTTTTCTCAATGACGCATACCTTCAAGTTATTGATTTTTATGTCTGTAGAACTTATCGACTGTTTGTATCACAGCTGTTACACACCAGGCCGAATAGCTCAGTCAGTCGTGTATCTGCTTCATGATCCAAAGATCGTGGATTCGATCCTTGATTCAGCTCAAACATTTTTTTCCTTGAGAAAATGCTAGAAATAATATTCTCATGTATGGTGCCTATAGTAGATAACCATATCTTATCTGAAAGTCTTTAATTTTATATAAATGACTGGTTCATAATGGACTCATACATATTGTGTGTATGTTCATTCATATCGCATATGGGCATATAGCTTAGGGGTATAGCATCGGACTCAAAGTCATAAGGTCATGGGTTCGAATCCAAGCTTGTGCAACCGATTCCTAATAATAATGGTATAATGATATAAAGAAATAAATGTTTTAATGATTGTTGTTTATATGCAGATTGTGAGATAAATGGATAACATATGACTTTCATACGGACATATGCATCAACACTTACCTGTTAAGTCTCATTAAAACAATTAACAAAAAATGCGTTTGCTAGTACTTCAGGAGCGAAAGCCAAAGCTATAAACTAAAGCTGGGTCATTGTCCTTGACAGTCTTGTTCAGACCTTAATCTTTTCTTTCGGGCTGGTAGCTATTTAAATGCTCGAGCGAAGGGTCGACAGATTATTTTTTGTATTTTGTCTTTATCAGAAAGTGTAACCCATACTTCATCAGGAAACATCTAGCATCAACCCTCCATCATTGGAATCCATAGACCCCCTCAAGGCCTTCGTATACCAAGAGAATGATAATTGGGTGCAATCAATAACAGGATTGTATGAATTTAGGCATTCGCGTCACTAAAATTAACTGAAAGCCGCGAGTTTATTATCGTAAGAATACAATCGTCTATGAACTTATAAACGAAGGAGAGAAATATTGGCATGAAAATACCATTAACAAATTATCGCTAGATAAAAAGTTCAAAAACTTTGAAAAGTTAGTCGCGCGGTCCAAAAGTTAGTCACATTTGCCACTGTGCGACCGCTAATGTCAAACGCTGCATTAGCTTTTGTTATGCTGTGTTGATATGGTTTCATGTCAATAAACCACAAATTGTCGACATTTTGAAGAAATTCAGCTGGTTTCTCATGTCCGATTAACATTACAATCACATATTGGAGCTGTGCCGTATCAGGATTTCATGTCAATCGACCACAAAGGTTGCACCTATTGAAGGAATCAAGCTAGAGCTCACCGTGTTTGATAGATTTGAAATAGTCGAAATTACGGCAATCTGAACAAAGGGCATATATAATGATCGCGCGTGTATCGTTATATTGTGAAGACTGCGTTGTTCGGACGAATATGTAATGAAAACAATGTGATGACATCGTTGCGAGAAAAACGTAAGAATAGACGTTTTGAGAAAGACGTTATGAAAAAGACTTTGTGAGAAAAAAATGTGAAAAAAGACGGTTTGAGGAAGTAAAAAAAAATATCACCTTCTATTTCTAATGGACAGATATTATCAATAAAGAATGTATGGTGCATAGGCTGGGGACTTTGCATATCTTAAACTTTTGTTTTTCTATTGCTGACCATGCTTAATCAAATAATTATTGTCAAATTCTCAAATAATTATAAGTCAAATAAACGGTTTGCAAATTCTGATTGCTCTTAAAGACACGATAAAGAAACAAAAAGTTGATTTACATGTCGCACCCTTTAAAGATTTTTATTGTGAGATCTTGTTTTGCCTTTATTCCATTTTTACGATGAACACATTTACGTTTAAAACAAGTTGTTTGTCATAAACTTTTATCTGCGAAGTTCTTATTTCTTGCAGGCTTTTTTGTTAATGAAACAAACCGAGGTTTTCTTAACACCCTCTACGATTCCAAGTGCATCTTATTCGTTCGATTTCTGTTATAAATTTATTTGAAATGTGATTTGATTCGTTACTGTTGTGTTGCGTTGGATTTTTCGAACGAACAGAATAGTGAAACTTGCCACATTCATTTTGTTTAATACACATCATCAACCTGAATTGGTAATTTTACATATTCTCGATTCTCATTTCTTATACAATTTCATCGGGTATCATGTTGAAACGTCTAGTCCTCTTATTAAGAATAAATCTATTAGCAATGGCTTCCAGATTTTCTTATTAAATGTTTGAGCCACATATATGTGTATTCGGAAAGGATTTTGAGGGTTTTTAACAAAAAAAAAACACTTTGTATCATGAATGAGAGTGATTGAATACATACCGATGTTTCACCTCAATTTAATGGTGCTTTTGAGTTTGACTTTGCATTTTACGAATATGTTGATATGAGAAAGGATATTTTAAATTTCCAATTAAGTTTATTTTCATAAATGTTAATTTACATAAATGTTACAATATGGTGTAAACATACATGGATTGAACCGGAAGTAGTCACTGCCTGCTGAGTGCAAATACACGCCTGAATATGAACCAATTTTGTCTAGGTAGTAAAAGCTTGACTGACCCATTGATGTTGTATTTAATATGAAAGCCACTGCATCGTAAGCATGCAATGGGCTATTCTGAGTATATGCTTCAAGAGATATATAACCAATTGAATCGACATATTGGAGCTCTATGATTTGATTTTCGCCATCTGGCCAGATACCAGAACCTGGATAGATTAGACAGTGACACTACGTTGGTTCCAAATTTATATTAGGATTCGCATCAGGTCTGACAATATATACCACCCCTGTTTCGCCTGCTACTGTGAATGGTTCAACACACGAAAATATCCGTAAGGTAGTCTCTGAAATTGCATTATGATAATTATTATTATAAAGTAGTTGCATCGCATATGCGCCACGAATACGATTCTTTAAATGCACAATTTAGCCTGACAGGATCAATTTAACATACTACAAAAACACAGAAATGAATACTCATTAGATAATGTTTGCCAGTATATTTGAGATTGTATTATATGTTTTGTATGTGCGTTTGCAATGTTGTTATAAACCGTATTCTAAACATGTTAATTATGGTTCTATTTTAATTTAAAGTTAAACCTTGAATATAAGCGTATTAAACTTACCAGAACTTAAGTAGACTTCTAATAAATAATAGCATTCAAGCACATTGAAAGAGAAACAAAATAAGCATAGAGCCACCTTACATAATCCTCTCATGATTATCATGTTCCTTTGCAATTTTTATCGTCACTTTGTACTTCATATATTCCGTTTGTTAAATCACATATCAACTGCTATTTTCTTTTCAGTTTCACATTCGACGTAATCTACATTAATTGGAAGATTGTGAAACATATTTGTTGAAAAATATGCATAACTTTGATATAATTATCCCCCGTGAAACGGAGGGATATAGGTTTGGACTTGTCCGTCTGTCTGTCCGTCCGTCCGTCTGTCTCACCCTGAGGGTGGGTGTCTTGTAGACATTACATCGCCATTAATGGACGTGCCTAGAGGTTTTTTCTCTCCATATTCGATACAAACAAGGATTATAGATGTGCAACGCCAAGGTTTAAGTTTGATCGACGTAAAATTGTCGGAATTACAGCCCTCTGAACTTAGTCGAAATTCATGTTTTATTTGCGCTTAGGGTGGGTGTCTTTTAGACATCACATCACTATCACTGGACGTGCCTAGAGGTTTTTTTCTCTTCATATTCGATACAAACAAGGATTATAGATATGCAACGTCAAGATTTCAGTTTGATCGACGTACCATTGTCGCAATTACAGCCCTCTGAACTTAGTCGAAATTCATGTTTTATTTGCGCTTAGGATGGGTGTCTTGTAGACATCACATGGCCATCACTGGACGTGCATAGAGGTTTTTTCTCTTCATATTCGATACAAACAAGGATAAAAATGTGCAACGTTAACCTTTCAGTTTGATCGGCCAAAATTGTCGAAATTACAGGCATTTGAACTTAGGCGAAATTCGTGTTTTCCTCAAGCTTTATTTGGTGTCTTGTGAACGTCAGATCTTTATTAATGAAGTGGTAAAAAGTTTTTTTTCTGTTCATATAGCTTCTAACGAAGGATTATAGGTGTGCAACGTCAAGGTTTCAGTTTAATCGGCCAGAAATTGTCGAAAGATTACGCGTATAACTTGATGTTATGAGCAAAGGAATGTTGTGAGAAATGGTTGTCAGAACGACGTTGTGAAAAAGACGTTGTGAGAGAGAAGCGTTGTGAGAAAGACGTTATGAGAAAGCCCTTGTGAGAAAGCCATTGTGATAAAGACATTGTAAGACGCTGTGAGAAAAAACGTTGTGAGAAATCCATTGTGAGAGAGATATTATTATGGGTAAGACAAAACAAATTAATTTGGCTGTCGCCATAATTAACATTATGGAGCCCGCATTCTAATCGACGAATATGGTTTCAGATTTTTTCTGTCTTGCTCATGTTCAAAATTATAGCCGTCTGAGAATATTGTGCTTGTTTGTGACAATAACGTGCACGGGGGATCCTGCTGCTCTCTGACAGCATCTAGTTTTATATAAACGTCCTTGTCATGACGGTGTAGCGCTTTGGTTATAGAACGGATATTTGTTTGTTCTCTCTTTGTTATCTTGTTGACTTGTTTTAACATAGATTTATTTGGAAATGAAAGGTCTTTTCCCGAGTTCATTTAACTCGATGCCCCTTGTCATACGATATGCAAGTATAAATAAAGGTTATGAATATAAATGAATGGTTTCGCGATAATGTGGGGTTAATATTGTTTCGATTTAGGAGAAAAGGTTAACTTTTAACAGGAACGTAAATGTAACATGAGAACAGATAAGTGGCAAATACATGTACCGTTGATTATAATTGTTTGTTAAATTATTAGATAAACTTAAATGTTCGGGTTCTTTACGGTTTCGTATTTGATTTGAATCAGGGAGCGACAACTGAACACTACTAACATCTTCATATTCTGCATTGGCATTTATTTGATCATTTCAACTTTTCATATTTACGAAATCCCATCTACACCAATTAACCTATACTGGTAAAATGATAAAAGTAATGGATGTGTCGAATACAAAAACCAAATATTTCGAAACCATTCTGACCGATTAGTACACTACAAATGATATAGGCACATGATAACAATATAAGATGCATTAAAAAGACACTTACCTGAACGCGGAATATCTATGGTGAAATAACATTTTAGAACTGGTATTTCGTCAAAAATGAAATGAAATTTGCATATTAAGAAACCTCCTTTCTCACAAAACGCAAAATATCTGTAAAGTCTGAAACATTTTGAATAATCGAATATGCCATGTATATAGTGTTACCTGGGCGATATTCATTTTGTTCCTTTGTTGGTAGTGAGTTCAAACTTCCATGACACATTGATGTCTTGCATAATGCATCCGAAAGGGTACAATCAGTAACTATTTACGTTTGCGTTCGAGTTTGCGAAATATGTATATGGTATTGTATAACCTGGTGATGTTTTAATGTGATATTTAAAACTGAGTGGGGGTTAAGAAATAATTATAATATCTATCTTATGATAATTAAGCCCCTGTATGAAGGTGTGAAGTGAATATTTGGTGTTTGAGTAAGATGACTCGAAATACATGAAATATTGCTATTGAATTTCAATTTTGAATATCAATGCAAAAAGCACTTCATTTTGTAACCATAATTATGCACGGAATCCTAGAATTGTCTTCTGTATGTGTAGCGTTATCCACAATGCAATGTTTCGTTAACCCCGAAAATGTTACAATACTGTCGCACCTATAATGCGGAAGAACAGCCATTGGTGTGATTAAAAAGAATAGATATAATAGCTTTTACCTAAGGTGAGAACCACAGTCCGTTGTTATTCTTAGTGAAAAGGATAAAATTGTAGAAAAAATGAGCTTTTTATTTTTATCTTACAATTAAACGTTATGCAATGCATGTTGTACAATAAGTAGTATCATGAATATGTGCATAAGAATATCGATAAATAATATTGATTTGAAGTAGGCAAATCGGCAATTGAAAACAATATCATGAGAGAAAAAAAGAAATAAACTGACGTCTTTAGAACATGCTTTAAGTGCAATTATGAGACCTTGATACAGTGGATGTTAAAAGTCAACAGGCTTATATCTATATATTATTTTGATAAACGAAATCGACCTTCATGTCTAAACTATCTCAAGATAAACACCACTAACACCTTCAGTTTCCACATTTGCATTTGTCTGACCATTGACATCATTCACATTCGCGTAATTCGTTCCACTATTAACACCAATCGACTCATATGGACCAACATTAACATAAGCTAGGCTTCGATTGTCGTTATCTAGTTCCGCATATGCCCCTGTGTTTCCCATTTCACTTTGTGGGTTGGTTGCCTGGTTATAATATTCAACAACACGTTCTGTTAATTTGTTGTTTTGCGATGCCTCCCTGCATTTAATCCATGGTTTGCATTTGATAAGGAGACCAATGATAACCCCGATCATCAAACAGAAAATGGAAGCTCCTGTTACAGCTCCTATAACGGTGCTGATTGCTAAACTCTTTACTTTGTTGTCACCATCATTAGTATCAGATTGGTTAGAATCCTGGCTTGGTGTTGTAGATGTAGGTGATTGGCTAGTGATGGTTGAAATCGATGTAGGCCCGCTCGTAAAAGTGGTTGTGGTTGTGATGGTTGTGGTTGAAGGAGTTGTTGTAGAAGTTGTCGTTGTTCGAGAGATTGTGGTTGTTGATTCGTAAACAGGGTAACCTGGTCGGTAGAATTCATTTGGACTGCAGCTGAAGTCAAATTGAAAATCTGAAAGCAAAAATTGATAGATATTGCTGAAAAGCAAAACTTCAATTAATGCTAATGTAGAATATACATTTAATTGATTGTATACAAATAAGAAGAAAATTGCTATCTTTACCTGGACGGAACCATAGAACAGCAATTGTATTCAAGGCTAAATCACTATATTCACCAAGTTCGTTAAAGAAGCGTATGTTAGACTGATTGTTCGGGGTCAAATTCAATACAAAAGGCACTGCATCGTACTCATGCAGTGAACTATTCTTGGTATACGTTACTATAATCGTAGAATTAGCAGAACTTTCTAATCCGAGGTAGATAAAATGATTGTCTGGCCATGTCCCAGAACCGGGATAGATAAGGCAGTGACACTCCGTTGGTTCAACCAATAAATTTGGAGTATCGTCAGGTCTAACAATGTCCACTTGGACTAGGTCACGTCCTCCAAAAACCGTGAACGTTTCCTGGCATGGATATTCAAATGAACTTCCTGAAATTAAGATACCTTTATAAAGTATTTCAAATACTCAACATTGCAACACATTAACGCCTGTAATTTTAATACTTAAAAAAATGTAAACAGCAATTCAATAAAGCTTATTTGAAAAAAAATGTTATTATAGCACACAAAAATAGTTCTCGTTTATCTCTGATTACTTTGATTCCTTTAATGGTTGATCCTTTTTAGAGATTCCGAACCGTGACATTGTAATGATTATATCAGGCTTATAACAGAATTAAGTTGGTGCTATGTCAACTACTGACTATCCAAACACCGAAACACTTACCCGAACTAATATGTACATCCAAAATGAAATAGCATTCACTTTGGCACATAAAAATCTGCAAGCCCAGGAAGATTAAAAGACGATCCAATATAATCATGGTTTTGATGTAGAAGTCGGTTTGTGAAAATAAATATTATAATATCCGCTGTTTGATGATATACAAAAAATGCGGGGGTCCGAGAAAAAGGTTGATGCTATACTATTTTATTCGTACAATCATTAAATTCAATATAATCAGAGGGAGTTTTGTTGTATCATAATAAACACACATGATTAATTCACTTCCTTATTTTGAAACGAGGGGTTGGTAAAATAAGACATTATTTAAAGCACGCTATATGTTATTGATGAAAAAAACATAAAACTATCACCATGTAGCAAAATTGTGACATGATTTCTAATGTTTGATTCCGTTCTCTCACATCAACATTTATCCTAGAAATAACTATTTTTTACCGATCAGCACCTGATTTAAGCCATTGCTTTTCATTATTTCCTCAATTGACCTTAAGTTTAGTTTTATGTATATGTATGATATTAAGCATATACTACACCCTTGTTCATATGAACAGGGCTCAAAACTCGATTTTCTCTCGCGGGGGGACACTTTTGGCCAACGCTCTTGACAACCTAGTAGCCCCAACCAAAATCCGGTGCCCGAATATTTAAATGTAGGAGGTTCGAACAATGTGGGGGCCTGTCAGGACCCCGACCTAAAAAATCGAGAAGTTATTTGTGAATTGCGGGGGCCGGGCCCCTGTGAGTATCGAGCCCTGTGTCAAGGCGACGAGATATACATGTAAAAGCTTTTTTAATTCTTCATTATAAATGCGTTTATGTTTTCTGTTTTAAACGGTTTTGGTTGTTATTATACATAATAGTTTTTGTGACTAGATTTATTTCATTTTATATGTACAGTTCCCGGCCTGAGAAGAACGTTTTTCGTATGCGATCTTTCATGGATTTATCGTCTTCGAAAAAAAAAATAAAAAATTGTTCTTAATTTCAGTTCCCGGCCGAAAAAAAGTTGGCCGCAAGCTAGGCATAGACTGTGTTCCCGCAATGGTCGGTTGGGAAGCGCATTGCTGTTTTCTTTTCTCGAATTATCGTCTGCATATAAATTTATACTAGCATCTAAATGTTACTTCAATATTTTTTTATGCTTCCTTAGTTCCCATTTAGTAAGCTAGGCATAGATTTTGTCCCGGATATGGTTGGTTGGGAAGCGCATTACGGCTTTTCACATCCAATCTTGGGGGGATTTATTGTCTGCGAAAAGTAAATAATACATCATATGACGTTTGTTTTTGATTTTCGGTTGGAAAGCGCATTGCGGCTTTTCGCCTCCGATATTGGTTAAATAAATAAACTTATATGTATTATAGAAAGTTTGTTCTTGATTTTGTTTACAGATCCCGGCCTCAACAAAGTAGCCCGTAAGCTAGGCATAGACTGTATTTCCGCAATGGTTGGGTGAGAAGCGCATTGCGTTTTTTCACATCCAATCTTGGAGGGATTTATCGTCTGCGAAAAAAGCTATATGACGCTTGTTTCTCATGTTGTTTTGCAGTTCCCAGCCTAAACAAAGTGGCCCGAAAGCTAGGCATAGACTGTGTCTCGGGTATGGTGTCTCGATTCTCGAGGGATTTATCGTCTGCTTAAATAAACCAATATATTTTTATAGAAAGTTTATTTTTATGGCCCGCCTGACTATAGTCAGAGGGCCATATAGGTTTTGCCCTGTCCGTGCGTGCATTTTCTGTTTTCATCGGAAATGGTATCTATGGGTATCAAAACGACTTTTGGTATAATTGAAAGTTCTGAGTTCGAGGTGGTGTCCGTCCTTCCATCCGTCCGTCCGTCCGTCCATCCGTCCGTCCGTCCGTCCGTCCGGCGTCCGTCCGGCGTCCGTCCGTCCGTCCGTCCGACGTACGCAAAATCTTGT
>LQRL01094911.1:0-11803 GCA_001703475.1 Hydroides elegans | reverse complement strand
ACAGGTTTTGAAAAATTAAATCTTTCTAAATGCCTTAAATGCTAAGATACAAATTATATCTTTTCTAAAGACCTTGTATGTTTCCTATGAAAGTTTTTTTGGACAATTTTTAACCCTTTACATGAGATGAACGTACTCATTACGTACGACGTCAAATCGACGTGGGCGCAACATCCTTTCCTTTAACTTGATGGCACACTACCTTTATATGAGTCCTATTTAGAGCGTCCCTACGACATCGTAGGACGTATTGTCATTTTTAATAAACATTTTTTGTTGATTTCAGAATGGCGAGTAAATAAACTGGAATCGATGGGTATCAAAACATTATTTGTGGATACAACAAACGCCTTTTTCTAAACAATTCACTGTTCTGACATTCATCAATTTGGAGATAGAGATGGAGAGCAAGGGATATAGATAGTGAAAAAGAAAAGGATAAGAGAGAAGCGACGGCAAGCGACGGAGAGAGAGACGTCGGCAACATAATATAAACCGAAATCCTGATAAATTAATGACAAAATCTTTATCTTAATTATATTGTCTTAAAACATCATTCATGTTCTATGTAAAAGTTCGTTTTAAGAGATTTATTATTAAGTTAAAAACAAATGGCAATATACTCTTGCAATGTGTTTTGATCGGCAATGTCGCAATTTTTCCAATATGATACAAGAATGTGCGATGTAGACTTTATTGTTAGCAGTAATTAAAACAACATTATTCTGTAACAAGTCCTTCATGGCTCTCATCTTAAAAATATCAAAGGAAAACTATATAAATGGCTCTCGTGTTGTTATTTATTGCGTATACGTGCATTAGGAATTCAAACATTGATTTTGTAATAACCTTGGAGCAATAGGCATTAGGGATCTGTATAAATCATCATTGTGCATGTTACACTGCATTGAAAAGACTCATGAGTCATCTAGCCACTTGCTTGAAAACTCAAAACAAATCATCCACCAGCAGTAGATATTTCACAACTGAGTGATTTTTGCATACGTAGCTATTTTGCATGCAAAGTAATACAACATGCACTCTTAAAGATATTCTTTTGCATACGTAGATATTTTGCATGCCAAGCAATACACGCTGCACTCTTAAAGAGTTTCTTATGTTTGGAAGTTTGCAAAAATATTTGCTGACAATGCAATTTTTATAAAGAGTATATAGAGAGAGGAATGAAACGATCCGGATAAACCCCTATAATACCAGCGTGTAAACACTCTGGTATTAAAAACGTAATAACAGGGACATTCACTATTTCTTTATATGTTTGCAGGCGACACACTGAACATTCCCGATACCGTGATGGGAATCACTCTGATCGCCGCGGGTGCCAGCATTCCTGACGTCATCGCCAGTTTCCTCGTGCTCAAAGACGGTACGTTTCTAGAGTCACATGATTGGTAAAATAGAAAGGTCGATCATGGCTCGAACATGGGGTGGGGGAGGGGGTGCGAACGGAACAGGGGAAATGTGTTTTGGTATGATATATCGGCGTCTAACGGGGAAGGGGATGTCTGGCGCTCTTTTGAATTTTCAGTCAAGTTAAACTTTGCAAAAGACTCCATGAGTGCAAATTTCCTGTCCTGTTCTGTTACATAGTCCTGGATGTCCATTAAAACATATAGAACCCTTTCATGTAGTGATTATTTACTTGCTTTGCTAGGTTATGGCGACATGGCCGTTTCGAACGCCATCGGGAGCAACATCTTCGACATCCTCATGTGCATGGGTCTGCCCTACCTCATCAGGGCTCTGCTCAAGGATGGTAGCGTAGAAGTATTTAGTCGTGGTAAGTAACATTGTATCTTTTAAACAATAATTCAATATACAATATTATACTATTTTTGATTTTCCTCGACTGTTTCACCTTAAATAATGTTATCATTTAATACATTTAATTCTTATCTATTAACATTGGTATAATGCTCCAAGCATAATGAAATCTCACTCAATCTGCATGAGAAATTACGCAAATCCCTGCGTTTTTTCCGCAGAAATACGCATATTCTAAACACTATCCGTAACCCGTACTGTACATGTATATCATACTTTCTCTTTCAACCCAAAAAGTATTTTTCCATTAATCAATACTTCAAATCAATAGAAAGTAATATATCATCAATTCTATAAATCAATAGCATTCGTTCTTTCGTTTTGCAGGTCTTACCTACTCTGCGCTCTGCCTATTCAGCACTGTGATACTCCTTCTCGCCACTATGGCTCTAAATGGTTGGCGCCTCACGCGTAGCTATGGCCTCCTGCTCATGTTGTTCTACGTTGCTATAACAACGGTCGCCATTTTGTTTGAACTCAATGTCTTTGGATACGTCAATCCGCCGACGTGTGAGAGTTAACGGTGTGAGGGAAATAAATGGGAAAGTCGGTAGTTTTAGGGTATGGAAGGTTTAGGCTAGTTTGATACTGTTATGCGATAATTTTAGTACAAACCATTTTAGTATAAGCAATTAAGAAAACTATTAAGTGGTGTGAAGCTTGGTTTGACGGCTGTTTTGATCCCGTGGTAATGCAACCTAAAGGTGAGATTCCAAACCATAGTTTGGATTTTAAGTTGTAACAAATAGGTTTTTTTTCTATCTACGCAATAAGTAGGTTTTGCCGAGTTTTTTACAGGTTTGCTCATCACAGATGAATCTGATCTGGAACTCATGGAAACTGTTTTAATATTTAGATTAATTTTATAAGCCAAAGCCACTAAGCTTACATAAGCTTTCTTATCTAGAGTTCTAGATTTAATAGATTTTTATATTTTGATTGAATTTATTAGAAAGAGTCATATCTAGAGCGACTTACATATGTTTAGCCAAAAAGTCTTTCAAGTACGGAACCATGTGCATATACATACATGAATATTAGTCGAATGAATCGGCTTTAATTCGATCATTGCGTGCAATATATTTTAGATAAGAGGATATGAGGGTCGATATAATCCAATCACAGGTATAGTCATTTTATTGTATTTTTGTGATGTGTTAAATATGTCGATTTTAATGGCATAATTAGGTTTAAATTTAAATGTTTTATGTCAAAATATGATGGCCTTAACAAATTAACATTTGTTTAGCAAGTTTATCGAAGAATGATTTTGTTTTTGTTTTTGGGCTGTTGGGTCTGCAGAAACGAAAATCAACATTGTGTTTCCATGAGTTCATAAGTTTCTTTTGACTAAGCATGCTATTCTTGGATCTTACTAAAAATTCCCAGTCTCACTAAGTTTCACAAGTGAGTTTCCAATTTTAAATCAGGAATCTATAAGCTGAGGAAGAGAATCGAAAAACATGAATTTTTCATAAAATGTGTTAAACTGCTTCCGTTGAATGGGTATTTGTTTTATGCATAATATTTGTTTTCTCTTGTCCATATTGAGTGGCCGAAAATGTTTTAAAAATATATACAATTTATTTTAAGATCAATAAATACAAGATGGATTCATTGCCTACATTTATTCGTTTTATATTACATATGATTATATATTATATGTAATTATGCATATAACATATAAAAGTTGATATATCATGGACCATTATCAGAAACACAATGCTCCCCTTCTCTCTCTTTTTCATAAAACACGAATTTCATGTATTTAATAGTTCATTCAAATTCTTAAAATATGTTGAGACTCTTCCAAACTCAATCATTTATCTGCGTAACACAAGAATCACTGACGAATGCGTTCTGTGAAACACTCATCGTAGGGAGGTTTCCATGTTTCGGCATCAAGACAACTTCAGGAGCTGAAGGCCAACTCCACTAATCGCCACATACGATTCTTCTCTGTTTCTACAAAATTAATTAATAAATGTAATTGATCAATCGATTTGAACTCGTTGTGGTAAAGTGTTTGTTACATGTAATGTAAAAGACATGGCTATTTGATATTCATGCTAATGCTATAGTATCCGCCAAAAAAAGTTTCCGGTCAAAAAGTTTCCGGCTATACAGTTTTCGGTCATAAAGTTTAAGCTTTTGGTATATTTAAGATGTAAAGATGACAATACTCGTTCTTTACTTACTCATCTTTCCAAACGTCCATGTTCGAGATATCTGACACATTCACAAATTTGCTGAAAGACAGCTTTGCCTGAAAATATACAATGAGAAGCGATGCTAAACAAAGGTATTATTTTTGGAATTCATAAGATAATTCAGGCTTAAAATACTTGGTATCTAGAATCAGCACTGACCTATATGTTTTTTTTTTACAATAAGACGAAATGAGCAAAGAATCATTTTCTGAAAAAAAAATATGAAGAAAACTTAAACACGATTTTCATTTTGTTAAATGTTTGAAGTAAAAAATTATCCAAATATAGAACTGGAATTCAAACCAACCTGCAAAGAGTCTTTCTCCACATCCCATACGATCATACGCTGATCTATAGAAGTTGTCAAGACTCGCGTTGGGCTAAGCAACTTCAGGCCTGTATCGACAAAAACATAAAAGGTCATATTGGAAGTTTTCTGTTTTTTTTTTCGCTAACAAGCAATTAATTTCCTGGTATTTTCAATGTTTTCCTAATATGAGGTTCAACTTATAGCGAATTGTCATCGGTTTTTGTCAGAAATCTTACTTATAACTATCAGAGTTCGAATATTTCATATGACATGGATAAGAAGTCATCGGATGTCAGTCCACAAATACTTGATTTATAATGTATCTTCATACATGAAACCACCCTCTCTAAAACAAAAACAAAATAAAACGTGTCAATTACCTGTTATCTGAGTGGCATGGGCGGAGTCAACTTTAGATTGTGTAACCAGTTCCCATTGGCTATTTTTGTTTACAATTTGTGTCAAGGTCATGCAGTTGTCATCGCCTCCTGAACCAATCACAAACTGGCATTTCGCTGCATCTGAAAAATGAAATGCTTATAAATAAATTGTAAAAAAAATTGTAACATATCTTTGTTTGAAACATGATATGATTTTCAGTGACTTAATTGAAATAAAAAAAAAAATAAAAACCAATTTATTTCAAATTATTCATATAAAATAATGACTTGCTCCATAAATAAGACAGGATCCAGATATGCAACTTATATTTCACATAAAAGATGATGAAAAATGAAAATGAAAACATAAACACCAAACCTGTTTTGCATAAATTGCACATCATAATTGAAAGGTTTTGCATATAAAGGTTTAACTTGTTCCATATTTAATGAAGTACCTTAATACATGAACACATTCAGTTGTTGAGTTATAATTACTTACCTAGTAAATGAATTACATCCAGCGCATTCACACCCGACTGGTGCGCGCGAACCGTGAACACAGGCGCCTCCATGTTCACAATATCGCCCACGTCAATACGACCTTTCAAGGCCACCAGGTCGCCACGGTCATTATCTAGGTCAAGGTCATCATTGTCTAATCCGGTGACCTCATATGACACACAAGCAGCTATGAGATGTGAAATGTCCCATAATGCAATACGTCCGTCAGTCCCGGCGGATAGGATGTATACGTTGTGTGTAGCATGTTTCGCATTTTGAGCGATTACAAGTTTCGCATTCGGATCGATATTTTTCGCTTTCGGTACGATAACATGCTTCACCTTCAACACACAGTGGTCATGAAAATCATTTTGAGCGATACTCTGAAACTTTCGGGTCCGTTCACAAAAACGGAAGACGCGCACAAACCCATCTGAACACGCAGCCACTACACAATGCAAGTACTGTGGCGCCTGGGCAACGATCTCATTCATTTGAAAACTCGCCAAATCCATGTAGCGACTCTCTGGATCCGGCGGGTCGTCACTCATGTTTAATTGCTGTTGTTTCCATGGTTTGTACTTGGCTTTGCGGAATTTATCGCCTCCTGTGAGACTATGGGTGGCGAGAAATTCGTGCCAAATCTTATTTGTCTCATTTTTGTGTTTTTGAGTTATAGTAGAACTGTTGTGTAGTTTCCAGGCTTTGATTTCCGCCCGACCACCTGCTGAGAAAAGAACGCATGCGCAGTCGGCCATTTTGGAATTTTCCGCCATTCTGGAATTTTCCGCCATTTTGAAATTTTCCACTTTCTTGGAATTGCCCGTCCTTTTGGAATTTTCCGCCATTTTGGAATCTTCGGTGACATTTCGTATTCTTCTGATTAGATTGTGCTTTCCTGACAACGACATTGTTCGAATGCTTGACAAGTGGCCTTTTAAAGAACAGATGACGTCATGGCAAGATATGGATGCTTCCGGTGAGTTAGGATTTGGAGTTGTGATGGCGACCAAGTTGATGTCTGTATCTTCTCCGGCCGTTGCAAAGTAATTGCGTCCTGTGTCATCTGAAAATGAAAATATAGAATTGATGTACATTGAATGTGATATTGATAACATTGGATTGATAAATATGATTTGAAATTGAGAAACCTGCTAATAATCTTTTTTATAAACATACGAATATACTAGGCCTACATGGCAGATCCAAATTCCACCTTAATGAAAATTGAAACATTTAATGTCATAATCTTAATGTTAAATTTAAGAAACATGACAATGCATCTATCGGTTCGAAAAAGTGTAACAACCTTAACAAAATATCTGGAATGTATTTTGAGCGTACCTGAGAAAATATGTTTAACATCCCCGAGTTCTTTTCCATGAAGACTAGGCTAAAGCAAAACAAAAATACACACGTTAATTATGCAAAGTTATTTAAAATCATTCAAACTGTGCAAAACAAAAGGTAAAATTTCAAGGCTCTTTTGGGTCACAGTGTGTTTTGCGGCATAATTCTAATAAGGACTTGTGGAAACAGCTGCAAAACCAGCTGATAGAATGTTCACAAATGTATTTGAAATAAATAAAATTTACAACTGAAACAACTTCGTAGAACATGAAACATTCCTTAAGAAAATACAATATAGACTTTGAGGACGTATACATTCAAAACACTCGCGGAATTCATGCAATCAAAAACCACTCACTTTGATAATCCTTTGACTAGAACTCAAGCTTCCCTCGCAAATCACCACGCACTGAGACCGGATGTAAACAAACGAATAAGTGTCGTCTGCTTCTAAGCGGAAGTCCCAAACGCGGTGCCCGCCCCCACAATGCACCTGGAGAACCTGTTGGCAGGTGCTCGTGTTGTAGGCTATGAACTTGTCCTGAAAATAGATGAATAAATATAAGCATAAAACTGACAAAAAGATAATTATCTTATCCTAAAGTGGTCAAAAATAAACATAAGATGTGTTTATGCAAATATATTGATTTGATCGGATGTAAACAAACGAATAAGTGTCGTCTGCTTCTAAGCGGAAGTCCCAAGCTCGGTGCCCGCCCCCACAATGCCCCTGGAGAACCTGTTGGCAGGTGCTCGTGTTGTAGGCTATGAACTTGTCCTGAAAATAGATGAATAAATATAAGCATAAAACTGACAAAAAAGATAATTATCTTATCCTAAAGTGGTCAAAAATAAACATAAGATGTGTTTATGCAAATATATTGATTTGATCGGATGTAAACAAACGCATAAGTGTCGTCTGCTTCTAAGCGGAAGTCCCAAGCACGGTGCCCGCCCCCACAATGCACCTGAAGAACCTGCTGACAGGTGCTTGTGTTGAAAGCAATGAACTTATCCTGTGAAGTAACAAAAACATAAGATAAATATTCGTTGTTGTATTTCCTGTAAATATCCCCTTTAATCTCATAAAAAGGCTTCATTCACTATATTTCCTGTAATTTCGTTTATGGTTTGTTACCTAAAATGGAGGACTTGATATTGCCATTTTGTACTGTATTAAGATTAAAATGTCTCCGATAAAGGCAGCGTTCACTGAATTGTCGGTGCAGTAAATGTCATTCGCGTTAACGGTAGAGCTCGTACCAGAAATACATTAATTTTATAAATGAGAAAGTTAAATATTTAAATTAGTGTACACTGACAAATTAGAAATGCATGGAAAACTTACTGTGTAAAAGCCGAGCACAAGAACTTGAGACTGGTAGATGATTAGTTTTGCCAGCCACTCAAAGCCTTTCAGCACCTAAAATATATAGAAGTTGTGTTAAATTACAAGAGATGAAAAATCATAAGAGGAAAATTTGTAATCCTCGTTATCCATATTATCTAACAGCACTATTCTACAAACTACCATATTCTATTCTCAACATTTACGTAACCGGTAAGCTGTATGCTCTAGATACTGTATGTACATTTTCGTTAAATGTATTGGGAAGAGTGTTCATATCCTGACCCATCAAACAGATGTGCACTTTTCCTAGACAGTTCTAAAACACTTACCAGGTATACATATCGCCAAAAGAAAAAAAAAACTATTTCTTACAGGGAAGGCCGAAATTAATTACAATGTTTAAATTAAGATTTCCGTGATGGGAAGAGAACCGATTGCCATTCCGTAAATCGGTGTCCGAACGCACACCGAAAACGCCAGCAAGCCCCCTAGGTTATACCTGAACCAGAAACCTCGAGATTTATAGGCGTGAGCTCTGCCCCTTAGCTACGACTTCTCTTTGCAAGAAACTACATTTATACATTTTTTATAGAGAAAATGTAAACAAACCTTATTTGCAGATAAAATGTTAAGTCGTCCGTTGTCAACGTTGTAAATGCGATACTGTCCATCGCGACCAACGGTGTATATTTGATTGTCGTGGTAACACACATCAGTCACCCCGCTTTTGCCGTGTATCTTCCAAAGGCTCTGTTCCGGGTCTTTTCCCTTGATGGAAAGACAAGACAAGACAATTGTTAATCTATTTTTTTAAATTTAAACACATGTATGTTTTGCTCTGAGCAATAAAAATATATGAACAAGTTGTCTCGACGCTTTTACCGTTGATTTACCAAAGGCTTTTCTAATGGTCATGCTCCTGAATGGTCAAAATGAGCAAATTCAAAGCATTTAATTTGTTTTAACTAGAGGAAGCTCGAAATTTAAAGCTAATTAATATGCGAGATTTCCAAATAGGAAGAGAAACCCATTACATTTCCGTAAATCAGTGCCATAAAGCATCCCGAATCTTCAGCAACCACACCGCGTCGGATTCGAAACAGGGCCCTTCAGAATATGAGGCGAGCGCTCTACCACTTCAAATTGTTCTTTATATTTTCATATTTTCAATGAGGCGATGGGACGAACACGGAAATGCTTGAGATCGAGATGCTAAGATTATTGCTAAGTTTTTTTCGCTTTTGACCAAAACCATTTACTAATACTTCATAAACTGTAAACCGCTTACCTGCGCATCAACGTCATACACGTGCACACTTCCGGCGCGATCGCCACAAACGAGCATGCGCACTTTGTTGTGGTCATTGGGGTTCCCATGGTGATGACCTTGAGAAGAATTCAAAATGGCGGCCGTTGTGACCCAGCGCTGTTTTGCGTTGGGAAGCGTGAAGTTGGCGTCTTGTTCTCGAGTCAGCTGCAAGCCATTGGTAGTGTCTTTGGAAACGGTCCAAATGGTCTGCAATATAAATGTTCGGCTTTTATTTCAGTCATTTATGAAATTTTCGGATAAAAAACAATTGGTTATCAGGGTTTGACTCAAGCAAAATGGCGGCCGTCGTCACCAAGCGTTGTTTGACTGCGGGAAGGGTGAAGATGGTGTGGTCAGTATGTGCATGTGTCGCTTACAAACCGCGATTTTTTGGTGATGGTCCAAAAGGTCTGCAGTCAAATGTAAGGATTGGTTTAACGAAATGCTGGGTTATCAGGGTGTAACATAAGCAAAATGGAAGCTGTTGGAAGGTGGAAGGTGCTGTGGGTGTTTTGTGTGATTCAAGTGTAAGCCATTGGTGTCTGCTGACGGTCCATCAGGTCTGCATTGAATTGTTTATCTATTTATTTGGCTTATATTGCGTTTTAAAAGAAATGGTATTTAATCTTTATGATCATAAAGGGTTATACAAGCAAACCTGGTGTGGTGTCTCAATGTTATTTGTAAATATTAAGTAGAACTAGTCTTATTATTTGATGGTTGTTAAATTTTGTAAATGTAAGAAATGGTAAATGTTTCATTTGAATACTTATTCACATATAACACGCAGGAGTGCTCGAACTCAAAAGTAAGCAGATTTTGTCCGAAAATCTATGCAAAGGTCTATATGTTTTTATACATGCAGAAGACATGTTGATCCATAACGTAAATGTGGACATGATTATTACTGATATACACCCTACAATATTTTGGACAACTCCCCGCCAAGGGAAAAACAACGGTTGCACTATAACAATCCCAAACGAAGTGCCCGAGAAAAGTTAACATGCATTTTTTCGGAAACACTGTACTTTGAGAAAGGTTGATGTAGCTTGTTATCAACCGTGTGTAATGGGTATTCTGTATTAGCTCACACTAATAAATGAAATTTGAAAACGTATATAATACATGTATTTTGTCAAAGAATGATTTTGTTTTAAATCAGTGGGATCGAGTATCAGGATCACATCATGTGTGTTTTGTTGTTATGAATATCAAAATTATAAGCGATAAAATTCAAGTGTCATGAAATATACATTTGTTTTATTAATGTCGGTGTTGGAAACTGCTGCCTAAAGATTATAATAATTCAGCTTGGAAAAAGAAACTAAATTAATGTAGAGTCTACAAGTAGTTATATAGATAGCGCATCAAAATCGAACGTTTTTATTGGTTTATCTTGTGTGATACATGCGAAAAGTTCTAAACAAAACCATACAAGAGAAAAATGTAAAATTGCCATAACAGCACGGATGAACATGTTTTTAATCATTTTAATATTTTATTTCTTTTTTTAATGAAAATTATAAATGTATTGTAAATTCCACCAAACGTAGAATGGTTGACCGTTATTTATAATACTCGTTCCTGACGAGCATGAATACATGAGAGATCAATCTACAAACAAGCAATGCTAAAATATGACACTGTTACATAATATTCCATCAATAATGTTCATATAGTTAAATACAATAAATAGGTTCTACATTAGACGCAAAAGACAATAATTATTAACAGATTTGTGTGTAACTTCACAATATACATTTCTGGTACATGTAAATTCAGAAGGTTGAATGTGTCCTGGAATCGCTTTATTTTTGTTTCGAAAATCGAAATCCTATGAAACGTATTTGGATTAGACATGATCATAAAAATATACTCTAATTGAATACAGTCATCAACAACGCAATTGCGATTACTTATATAAGCACGTCACTCATAGTCATACAGCAGCAATTCATACAATAGCAATTGCTTATACAAGACTGTCCAAGGACAGTGTGCCACACCTTGCACAACTTTAATCAACCCTTATTACTATGAAATAATAGATTTATAGCACACTTAACCGATTTTGTTATAAGATAAGTAAAACTATCCACACCCTTCCAAGTGCATATTTCTTTGTGTTTTATATGCAAGATGAAAAACGAAAACCGAGTTTTACCGTAATTTTCGGTGTATGGCCCGCGGGGTAAAACTACAAAACCAGGTCCGGTTAATACAACGGTGCGGATTAATCCGTGTTCTAAAGCATAAACCACTCGCTCTAGGATTTTTATGTAAAATAATTGATTTTTTGTTTTGTTTTTATTCATCGACATTATTACCATAATAGTATTCAATTTGAGCTGCTGTCATGTCTTTGTGGACTGTTTCAAGAAAGAATAAGAACTGGCAACATATATAAGGCATTGGCATCGGGTTATAATGCAAAATACATGATAATCAGAAAAGTCAAATTTAGCTTAAGAGTTATAAACAGGATTTTAAAACATAATTCTAGACTTTTATGGAGTGCAAATTAAACACGGATGCGGGTTA